>JAJJMC010024063.1:624238-640378 GCA_023531435.1 Papaver californicum | reverse complement strand
CTTAAGATATGATTAAATTGATGTTCATCTTTTTAACTTATTTTTTTTTTCAATTTAGATACCAACTTTTTTTTTTTTTTTTTTTTTTTTTTTTTGTTTTTTGTTTTTGTAGTTGGCACAGTAGGTGATAAGTTAATTTGAGGGTGTATTAAATCAGCTCTAATTATGCATTTATTTGACGAGTCACAACTGCTACTAAATGAGATCATTCATTCTTCTGCACACCACAACAAGAAACCAGTTTTATTGAACAAAAAGTAGAAGCAAACCAGGCACATCAAAACCTCGAATGTGATTGGTGCGACAAATGTAGATCAAGAGCCTCAACACTTCCACAGTGCCAATTCATACATACACTTTGGTCACACATTTAGGATTTGATTTCGAATGTTATGGTGGTGCAATTTGATACCATCTCATTTTGTATTACACATTCCGCGCAATCACTGGGACGAGTGTCATTACTTTATATTAAAGCTTTCGCTCCCAAAACTTCTTTTTCCGATTGATTTCGAGCGCACAAAATTGTTCTCAAGACACAAAAGTAAAAGAGTGGCAGAACTGTTTTCTAGGATGCAGAGGATGCCAACTTTTCTAAAAGCAGCAGACAGTACCAAAGTAGTCCTAAGAGAATACAACATTTTACTGCGATTTGAGCTTTGCCGGTTCCAATTTTCAAACAAGAGAGACCGTTCCCAATTTTAGCAGATTATATGCCCTTGGAAGAATAAAGGGGGGAGAGGACAAACCTGGAAGTCTGAGAGTGCAATGGGAACCCTTTGGAACTTAAGGACGCCAAGATTGTTGCACCTACACCTCCAATTAAATCTCAGTAATACTTTTCGTACTTTTATAAATACTGGAACATCAAAACCTGAAAGAAGTTTCAGATGCTCAAGAAATGGAGATTGGATGAAAATTTAGCTAAGAGACAAAGACTATAATAATATCCAATAGGTTTGGAGTTAGTTCAATTACTTATGAAGCGTTGATCGAAGCAGTTGCAGAACGAAAGAAAAGGTTAAGGTGAAAAATGAGCAAACTAAGAATAGTGATTGCCAGTGTATTTACCAGTTGCACATATTCTAAGACTTAAAATACCGTCAGTGTAGGTAAAATCACCAAATCTACCTCCTTCGGTATGAGTAACGCTGAACCAAAACTATGGACTCATACAAGACTCTGAAAGACGTTTACATAGCAATCGGATTTTATAAATCACAGATTCACAAGGTAACTGGAATTCAAGAGAAATTAGTGTGCGGCATATATCCAAGTAATGACAATTCCACAATCTCAGATTCCAGGCGCCATTTCAAGAAAAACTTTGAAATGGTTGATTAAAGATTTACTGACCCATCATACTGATAGTTTGACGCCCATGTTCCTCAATACATGCACAATAGCTTCAATTAAGGCTCTGACTAATATGAGAATTGTCCAGACATCTTTTGTATTAACAGAATAACAATTTGTAATGTTTAAGGTTCCTAAAATGAAGATCCAGATGCAATTTTTGTGGAATCAGGGTTTTTTTAGGATCATAAAGATTTTTAAAGTTCTCAAACCAGAAACGAACCCCTCTTCTTACTTAGCAGATCTCAATAAACAGCAGAGTTGTTTGAATTATAGGTAAATCAGAAGAAAAATGATCAGATACTACTTCCATTCACTACTGCAATGCTAATATGGGAGAGGCATCGAAATGCAAACCGTGCAAGAATAAAGTTAACGATTTCTCATAATACCTGAACCAATGCCTTATCCTCTGAAACGATTCCTCAAGCGTACTGAAAATCCTGAACCAACCACATTAAATGATCAGACAGACCAACTGCAACCCGGCTTTTGGAAAAGTGATGTGGAAACAACTCTGGGGTCAGTGTGCTTGGAGAATCCTTTAGCCCTGTGCCAGTGTGACAATATGAATCTGAATCTTACCATGGAAAAAACAAATACAAATTATTACAGGACAGTAGATGAGATAATGCAGGAAATTTGCCACAAATATAAACTGACAAAATTGTACACCATGTGATAACCATATGAGCTTAAGTTAGACCACTTTTGAGTATCCAACCTTGACGCAGAAGAAAGGATGTGAAAAAGATGAAAGCTAGCAGCACAAGGTTGTAAATAATGATGCGACAACAAGACATTGCACAGTTAATTCAAACAAATGATACATAAACAATATATGGAATAGAAAAGAAAAGGTGATTTGCAACCGAAAAGGGATGAATTTCAGAAGTTGAGATGTTCACATTGGTTTTGCCACAATGTGACATTATGTGCAAATTTACATGATGCAGCAACAACATAAATAAGTGGTGTTGAGTTTTCTGTCATGTTATCCATATTCATATGAACAGATTCAACTCAACATGAAATTCTGTACATTTTTCGCAAATGGGTACTCAATTTATTAGACCTTCTCTATCCTTCATGGGGAGTCAGGAAAAGAAGCAACTAGCCCAATGCTTGAGGTTGTCTATGAAACCTCAGGATTAATGTTTTCATCAGAAGAAGGCATCTGGCGTGCCTCTGACAGTGAAAGTCGGCGTGTTTTTCCTGAGCCTGCTTCTACTGACCCATCTGATGACAGTGGTAAAGCAGCAGACCCTGCTGAAGATCCTAAAAGACGGCGAACAATTGGAACTTCAACTGAAGATGAAGCAGAAATACCATACGACAAGGGTCCGATAGGATGGTCAAATTTGCAATTTGGACCAAATTTGCAGATACCATAACGAGAGTAAAAGATGCACAAAGGCTCTCCCTGTTGAAACCAGACCAGTGAAATCAGTTAAACAGATAACATTGCAAATCGTGTGTCAAAAACACTGTTGTCCAAGGTCCAACAAGAAAAAAAAACACTTGTCGAAATACAACTATAAAAAAAAATATGCGTAAAGAAATAAAGAATGTACATCCTCCACTAGACAAGGGGATAAAAACAGCAGAACAGCCAGAAATCATTTATAAGAAAGAACTAAGAACAAGCTCACCGATAAGCTAATGCCATCTACAATGTTTTTATTCAAAGGTAAAATAAAGTGAAACCAGGTTACAGAAAATTTAACAAGAACTAAGAGGTTAGTCCTAAACTGAGTTTAACTAGGAAAAGTCTACAGGTGAGGTTTGATGTAAAAGTAGACTTAGGTTCAGGAGCTAACAGAAAGGTTACGCTTACTGTTGAAGCTTAATCTTAAATCTGAAATTAGATCACACTGAATGTAAAACGAGAAGAAGGCTCTGGCCAACAGCTTTCAGAAAGTGTTGAAAACAAGAGGAAGATAACCAGAATAAGTGATGAATTAAAAGCTACAACCACACGTTCATTCAGAAAAAACACGAGACTAATCAATAGATTTGACACTCATTCTTCCAAAATAATTCTTTGAATTCCAAATCGTTATGCAAATCCAAAATGACAGGAACAAATTATCGAAACCTAAACATAAATGACAGGAACAAATTATCGAAACCTACAGCAATTAAATGACAGGAACAAATTATCGAAACCTAAAAAAACTCCTACAATTTTCTTTTCCTGTAACTGGGGATGTTGAAACAAAATCCCAAGTATAATCTGAATTCAAAGGAGGTCGCAAAACAAACTACACGAAAATCCTAAGTGTTGGGTGCAAGGCCCACTTGTTTAAGATAGAACTGGCTGACATCCTATTTGGAATCCTAACTCCTACTAACAGGACTATGAAACTAAAAACTATTAAAGGTAATATGTACCAAGAGTAGTAGACGAAGAAGATCGAATACACTGTGATTAGATGACCGCATATGTTGAATCATTTGTGACATCAAGAAATAAAAGGACAGAAGCAACACACAACACAAATTTACTAACAATCTACAGCTATAGAATAGAATCTAAAGTACTGAAGTTATAACTCACAGGACGTAATGGGAGGCCCAAGGGACTCAGCAGACAGTTAGGAACAGGAATCAATCTCTCTCTGGGATGATGGAACCTGCAAACGGCACCAAACTTACAATCACCAGTCTTAATGTAAAACTGGCATTCAGGCTGATCAGGTCTCTCAGGGAACACGTTTTCCCTTTGCAATGCATAAATCCCTGAAGGAGCAGAACCAGAACGAAAGGAAGAAAATCCTTGAACTCCTGCGCTTGTTGTGTCACTTGGTCTGGTAGTCCCGTAAAACTGAGTAGTTCCTGATGTTTGCTGCTGGCTTTCTGAAGATGAACCCGACCCCAGCTGACCCTAAAGGAAGACACTGATCAGACGACCATGTTGGCAATACCAAAAAAATTTAAGCAACACTCATGTACAATTAGATGAACCACATAACAAAGAGATCATCGTAAAAATAAGAAACGGAGGCTTCTTACAGCATATGCATTCCAGCCTTGAACAGGTACGACCCCCTGGGGTAGAATTAATGGAGTGTAACTTGAAGGACCTTGCCAACGTGGGCTGGCAATAAAAGAGGCCCTTGACACCCAGTTTGTGATTCCTCCAGGATATGACTGCTGACCAGGAGTTGTAGGAGATTGTACAGCAGGATAGACAGGTGACCCACGGAGAGAAACCATACTACTAGATGGCTGTGGGTGATTGTATTTACAGGTGTTCCCAAACTTGCATTGCCCAGTCCTTAAATAATAAGCGCACTCCTGCTCATTCTGATTTTAACAAGAAAACATGCATGTCGAGCAAGATATAAGACATTTTATACATATATGAAATAGAAAAGCAGATGAAAAGGATGACAACATGAAATACCATAAACTGATAAACAACAAGACACCTTGCACTGGATTCTAAGTGGAATGACAAATACAAACCGTTCGAAGAGGATAGCCTAAAATATTTAATAGAACTCTTCCAGCGATTCCAGCCTTGTCCCTGGGATGGTGAAACTTGCATGTGGCTCCAAATTTGCAAGTTCCGGTCTTCAAATAGTACTGGATAACCATAAAAAACCTAAGAGGTTAAGACTTAATCTATGAAAATGAAACACTGAAAATGAATTGCCCAAAGTCACTAAACTATGCTAGAAACCACGAGGTTACAATTGCCAAGAACATAATTAGAAGAAGCAAATCAAAATGTTTTTTGTACAAGCTGAGCATTGAGGTGAAACTCTACTACTTCTACTTTATCTCTAATGAAATAAAATGGCTTATTGGGTGGAACTTGTACGCTAGTCATTCACTAGTGAAATGGTAGGGACAGTAAAAGAAGATAATGCAACATGTTCCTTTCCAGTTAACAATCAACAAAAGGAAATCTCACTTTTTTTAAAAGCCCTTGTTTATGAAGAAAAGGTACATACCTGACATTCAGGTTGCCCCACTCTTTCAGGGTACCCTCCCTTCATCCTTGCAGCAGCAATTGCCTGGAATGGATCAAGAATTATGTGATTGAGCTACTCTGGTTTATGTAAAGAGCATTCAAAGAAAGAATAAAGCTAAACAGGCAACCAGAGATTACGATAAAACTTCTGACACTTTGACTTAAGGTGGAAGTCAAATATTTAATGATAATTGAAAGTTATTTGGAAGAAATTGTATTTGAGACACACTTAAGTTTAAGAAGTTTTTACCAGCTTCCTATTTGGAGGATGGTTAAACCGGCACGTCATTCCAAATCTACATAGCCCAGTCCTGATGTAATATGAGCAATCTTGTTCTCCTGGACGCTCAGGATAGGGCCCAGGATCCATAGTTTCATTAGCTCTCAAGTTCAATTGCCACAATGTCTCTGGAGTCACACAAGCAACGAGAAAATCAGTTGTATTGTATACTCTGTTACGAACCCTCTTCTGTCCTGCTAGACGCCAAATATCAGACACTGATCTGTTCCCCTTTTCTCCCTTGCATTGTCAATCTCTCTAGTGCACCAAATTTTATGTGATAATGGTGTCAGGTCACGAGCCACGAGCAGAGAAAATTTATCCATTCTAGAACTAGTAATGGCATACGTTTAATTCCACACAACTGAAACCAGTCTTTATAAACAGCTAAAATGGCATTGCCTATTGACTTGCAACGAATAGTTTAGGCAAGTGAAAGGAAACAATAATTTTGCATGGAACGGAAGAGTTCACGATGAAAGCTCTTTGCGAAGAGATAGGCATATAGCAATAGCTTTCCACATTTATACAAAAGTTATGAAGGTCAGAGAATCTCGATAGTCGATATATAGCGACCACAACAAGTGGCTTACAATTGTAGGTTACATTAAACATTTTGACACAGTGATTATTAGAATCTTGGGGTCTTTAGAAACTGTTCGAAATATTTCCTGAAAGATAAACAGTAACATCAAATGTGCCAATCTCATCTTAAAATAAAACTGAAATTTATTATCATTTTATATAAGATTGTTTAGAGTTCCGAGGTAGGCTGAATACGTTATTAAAGCTTCCAAAGCAATTCATAGTATACAAGATGTAGTACACTTAAATTTTGAAGGAGGGGGATACCAAAACTCATATCTGTTACCTTATAAGGGAAAAGGGGGAATATATGTGGCAAAACATGTAGCTGGAATTTAAATGGGTATGGCAATATGAGCCAAAACTGCCAAACAGAAGCAGATCTCCTTCAAAATGGAAAAGATTTAGGAAAGCGGGAAGATAAGTGTTCTTTAATGATGTAGGATAGTATGTTAACAGGGTAGCAGACATGCATAGAAACAAAACCCAAAATATTAAACACTAGTAGTTCAGGGATCTTAGGAGCAAAACATAAAAAGCAAAAAATGATTTAACAAAGTGACTGTTTTACAGACTAATACTAGTTTAATGGAGGCCAGACAAGGCATCAAAAGAGAACTCGAAAGCAAATCAAACTAACTTACTAAACAAAGAAGAGCTTCCTTGACTTGATATTTTAGGGACACATATCTCTTACACTCTTCCCATACTCTCATACTAACATAACTTCACACGCAGATTGCCATGTCTAAATCGGTAACCAGAAATAGGCACTCACCATGCAACATGCATGCAGAACAAACAGACAACATGTAAACAAAGATAGCAACAGGCCAAATTTCCTGAACCCCTCATTAGAGCCGCAACTTATGCACACATATTCACTACCAAAAAACATTCACCCAAAACTAACAACTTGGAGAATCTCATTCAGATGTAACACAACCATGAACAAGTATGGAAATGTGATACTATTCATCAAGAGATTGAAATTCATTTTATAAAAACTATTCCTTCTTCTCAGCAGACAGAATAAACAAACAAAATCACCACCGATTCCACGCAATTTTCAAAGAAATGACCCAAAAAGAAACATTAATCCCAAACACAGTCTCCAACAACACAACATAAAACTCAATTCCAATTATATCAAAAGTAAAATCAACATCACAAACTAAACTAACTGCTAACCAAATTTTGTTCCTTTAATCTCAGATCACCAAACCCAGAATCAGAACACTAATCTTCACTACATTGCATTAACAAACATAACAACCCTAACCAAAAAAATCAAAAATTTACAGCACAAGCAAACCAAAACCAAACATAAAACATAAACAGAAAAGAAAGCTTAAATCTTTAGGAAAAACACTAACCATCATGTAAAGGAGGGGAAAGAGAAGATCCTCCTTCTGTAACAACAATTCCTCTAGACATCTGAATTCTAGCATCATAATCCATGATAATAATATCAAATAAAAATCAACAAAACTCTCATTTTTTCTTCCAGTCTACTGCTAATTTTAGGTAAAAATGAAATCAGATAACTGAAGTTGAATCGATTTGATCTCAGGGTGGAGGAGAGAAAAAAGGAAAAAGATGAAAACTTTGGGGAGGGGGGAGAGAGAGAGTTGGTTTACTCCTCTCCACAAACAAGGAGAGGAATAAAAACCAGTAATCCACCAGACAACCAGTCTTTTTTCACCCGCCAATATGTACGACTAAAATACCAAATTAATACCATATTATATACCGTCTTCTTTTAACATTTTACTTTCCAACCATTACTCTCACTTTCATGACTCGGTGGACTCGGTGGAAGGTAAAAATATTTATTAATAAAATCATTGGACGATGATAATAATGACTCATTTAAAACTCATCAACATTAAAAAAATTATTCCTAATAAATACTAAATTAAAATTTTACTAGTTAATATTATTTTTTGGGATAAATACTGATACCCCTATCATATATAACCAAATCCTACGGTGATTGTTGTTTATGTAATTACCCCTAAATTAAAAGAATTTTCTTCCATTTTATGGTTTCAAAATTTCCTCACACAATGCTTGCTTTTTGAACAAGGATGACTGGAACACTTTATCCGTCTATGATCTCTTGAAATGAAGTAGAGAAGGTGAAAAAATGTATTGGCCACCAATAAAAAAAATCAATGTTTTATTTTATATATTTTAAAAAATCACTATACAGCTTCAATAGAAGAATTTATGGGTTGGACCACTTGTTTAACCAATAAAATGGTCGAAAAGTTTTCATTATACGGCAGATTATCTGCCTTTAAAAAAAATAGAACCAAACGGTAGACTGTCTACCTTTAAATTATAAAAATATAATATAAAAAATTATTTAAAAAAATAATTTTTCATTTCGGACGGCAGACTACCTGCCCTTTGAACTTTGGAGTAATCCATGTTACTTCTAACTTACCATGTAACAAGACCATTGAGAGTTCACTCTTCAAATGCAAGAAAGAGAAAAAAAATATATTCAGAATCTTTTAAAGAGCCTTTGAAGATTGGATTCGTATCTAAAATCATATATGCTCGTGTACTTATTAGTGTCAGTCTTGTTCACCCATTTTCTACAGTCAAACTTAGGTTGATCTTGTCAGTAGAGTTGACTAAATTGGCCTCTAAAATGATGATGAGATTGAACTAGCCTTTCAACTGTTTGCTAAAATGACTCAAATAGGTATTCGACCTAATGCATACACACGGAGATGTAATACTCTTATACAAGGGCTTTGTAGAATTGGTAAAATTGGTCCTGCTCTTCAGCTTAAAAACAACATGGTGAAATGGAACTGCATCCCAACTGTTGTTTCATATTGTGTCATTATAGATACTCTTTGTAAAGGAGGTCTAGTTGATGAAGCTTTGGATCTTTTTTCTGAAATGCTTAAGAGATTCGAATGTTGTATCCGATGTAGTCGTTTACGGTTCTTTGATCAATGGACTTTGCAATTCAGGCCGGTTAAAGGAGGCGAAGAGACTCTTTGACGAGATGGTTAGTAGAGGAATCTCTGGAAATGTAATGACTTATTCTACTTTGATTCATGGTCATTGCCTACATGGTCAATGGGAAGAAGCAAGAAGATGGTCTCTGCAAGAATGGAAAAATGGAGGAGGCAATAGAATTGTTTGAATCCATGGAGGGTACAGGAATCTCGGATAATAATTACAGGTATAGCATTCTTATTCATGGTTTGTTTCAAGCTGCTCAGTTGGCAGATGCGAGAATATAAATTGGCCTGACACATCTACATATGCAGCAAGGCTGTTCAGTGTCTAAGTTTCTAGGATAACTATCGGCGCGGAGTATTCGCTCCGGCGAAATCATAAGTCTATCTGAGTTAAAATCAAACCTTGATACTAAATAATACAAGAATATCAGATGATGATAACATACCTATATCTCCATGTAATGCATCTGTTGGTGATAAGAAACACGATCTTATACCTAATGAAACTAAGGTGTTAGTAAATTAAAGAATCACGACACATGGAAGAGGATCAAGCAAAGAAGCATCTAGATTAAAAAAGGTGAGAAACACAGGATCACTATCAAAGATATCGAATATCGAAAGACATGAGATGTTTCCTGAGCGAAGAGCTGCATGAGTGACACATAAGATCGAGAAAGCTGAACACCAACGAATAAGACAAACAGTATTGATTGATAGCTGTTCGGGAAAGCAAAAAGTTATTAATACTATATTATTTTATGATCGAGAAAGTAAAAGATAATAATTACTCTATTCTTTTAAAGATCGAGAAAGTAAAAGATAATTATTATTATATTATCTTAATGATCGAGAAAGCAGATTATAATAAATACTCTATGATCGAGGCCACAGAAGTTTTAAGGGATAAAGAAACACGTGTCGGACATATAAAGTATCGAACCAAGAAGCTGTAAAGAACGATCTGTCATCTATGCGATCGCACCAAATAAAGATAAAGTACAAGGATGATAAACATATCGAAACAAGATGGATCGACCCAGAGAAGAATTGATCCAGAATCGATGACTAGGCTGAAGAAAACGACACGTGGTATAAAGAGCGATCAGAAAAATAGATCTATAAATAGAGAAGATCAAACAACGAATGGAGGACGGAAAAATTAGGAAGAAAAAACCTGAGAGAGGGAGGAGAAGAAATTTTTAGGTACAAACCTATGAGAAGTAATTGTATAATGTTTGAATTTCTGTATTGAATGAAAAGGTGTAAAGATTATAAACCCAGAAATTACATAACCTAGATGATTTATTGTATTGAGCTTAAACAATTTATGAAAAAGATGATTCTTTATTATTTTAAAAGAGATTTCTCTGTTATTCGTTTACATTTATTTAACTTGTATCCAAGAGTTTGATTGGTTGTTTAGCAAAAGGAATTTTTGGCCTAAACATAAGGTTTGTGAGATCTTTTGTGATATAAATCCTGATTACCAACACCACTGAAGAAGATGGTTCCTTTAGAATTTAACAAGGTTTGTGTAAATGTTAGGGTTTGTGATAAATCCAGATTTTGGTAATCTTTTTCCATTTTACCGATTGTGTTAGCCCCAAACTCTTTTTGAAACTTAGAACATCAAAACACCAAAAAGAATTTGGGTCGCCCTAAAAAACGCTAGGCAAAGAAGGCGACTTTTCACTGTTCATAAATAATACTTTGGTCCACCTAGAGCTCTGTTTAAACATTCTGGCCCAAATGATATACAGTCTGAACAGCATTAGAAACCACCTGAGCTACCTAGGCTCCAGAGATGGTGGTACAAAATAGACACACAACAAGAGCTGAAACATAATTAACTTTTCTCATTGCATTGTAACTTTTTTGAATGAATGACCAGTGATAATCTCTGTTTCTGTTACAACCTCTTCTCAAGCCATTTTTGCTCTCAAGGGTTTTGACCATGAACGGTGATACAAAAAAGACTCACCAAATGTTTACAGAAGCAACAGTAGCATCGTTAAAAACCTGCAACATAGATCTTCTGATCTCTCTAAAACTAGCTAACTTCAAATCACCTTGTATAAAAGTGTATGTGCAACGAAAGAAAAGAAAAAGGAAAACATAGATTCTTTGAACAGAACTAAAAATATCATACAAATCATAAAACGCAGATATTGCCCCCCCTACAAATGTGGCAGCAGCATACAGGTTCCAGTATGGTTCTCTGGGTTACATTACTAAATGGAAGTGATCCGCTTTTGCTGCACACTCTCTTCCTGGTAAACCAAACGCCGATTATGGGAAACATAGCGGTAGATGATACCATAGAGGCATTGGCTCAGGCGTGAAGTGTCATAGTTCTCAATGAACTTCATATCAGTTGGCCTAGCTTTAGCACCTGCAAATCGCTGGTATTCTTCAAGTACAGCAGGCAAACACCAATTCTGCATTTTCCGCAAACAACCAATAACACAGCCCGTCCTATGCTGTTGTTCATGCGAAGGAAAAATTTATCAGAAAATGAATACCACCTATTGGAGGTTCAACGATTAATAAAGAAAAATCATCGAGCCTGAAATAAACAAATAGATAAAGGAAGTTGACTGTTAGATCATGTTGCATACCTTTCCATGTTTGCAATGAATCATTATAGGATGATTTCTAACATCTGTAGATCACACAAAAAAGTATAAGGACGAGTAAGAGAAAACATATTCACAAACTAAAATAAGAAGGTTGGGTTAAGGGAATGTTATCCTGATTTAGTACCAAGTATGACTTTTAGAGCCTCCGTGATAGTATCTTTGGAAACAGTCACAAAAGGCTCCTGCATTTGAAAATTTAACATAAGCCATAGAAATATTATCACAGAGAAAAGGCGTAACTGTTACAAACCTTATGGCAACACAAGAATTACTCCTTACGATAACATAAGAATTACTCAGCACATTCAAATATACATCTATAAAATTTAAAATCTCAGTGATTTCCAGCACTCAAGTAAATTTCATGAACAAAAGAAACATGTAGAATGCTATGACACTTGGGACATGGGATGAGGTAACCTTAGCAGATCCACATAAGAGTTTGAACTCTTTCCTGCTAATATAACTGAGAGCTACGAATAACCCTTAACCTATATCTTTGAATACAAATTGAAGTAATTAGATCACATCTCTTTCGAACAAGACAACTATTAAAACACCATTAACCAATTGAGTCCCTGTAGTCCTCATAACCACCTTAATTCCAAGACTTCAATCCCTCAAAACAAAAATTAGAACAAGACAGCCACACCTCATCTTTTCATCCCTAAACCCTAAGTCCCTTCCCTCTCGAATAACTTCTCAATCATACTCTTCAAGAGGGCAGCAGATTGCCTAAACCTCCACCAGGTTAGGTCGAGTTTCCCTTAACCTTGTTCCTTTATTATTTTCAAAAATCAAAAACTGACTTAACAACAAAGACTCCTAGTTTGAAATCGGTTGAGACATTCGACTGATCAACAAATTCTTAAACAGCAATACAATTATCATTCTTTCTCTATCTACAATTAGGTAACGTATCTCGAATTCATATAGCAACAAACATTACGTAACCAACGAAGAATTTCCCTATCTTGCACAATTCACAAAAAAAAAAAAAAAAACTGGTGTAAAAGAGGCTTAAAAAACAAAATTGATCATCTAATCAAATTAAATTTTGGGTTAAAACTCTAAAATTGATCAAAATAAATACTTTGAGCCACCAATTTTGACCCAATAAATAATAATAATAAGAAGAATATACCTTTGTTCCTTCCATTCCAAATTGAAAAAGCCGAATATTCTTAGATCGAAGAAATTTACAATTCTCTTCTGGATACGGTTCTGGACACAAACATCTACATAAACCCCACAAAAACTCATCAATAAACCAACCAAAAACCCTAACAAAAAAAAAAAAAAATCAAAATAAATAAGAAAACCCTTACATGATGGATTTGAGATTTAATGTATCAAGAAAGGAGAAATTGGATGAATCAGGATAACTAGATCTATAAATTCCTCTTTCAACCATTGAGAAATTATAAGGGGTAACTAATAAACTACTATCATTATCATTACTGATTTCTTTTACTTCAACTAATAACCCCATCTTCTTCTTCTGAAAAAAAACCGAGTCTGTATGAATGAATGGAATTTACAAAGAGAGAAATCAAATCCTAAGAGAAAAGCGAATATTAGAGAAGAGTTTCTAAAATGGAAGGAGGAGATTGCTGGTCATTATATAATGAGTTAGCGTTCTCTTTTCCTTTTCCTATTCCACTCATGATTCTTTCTTCTTCTTCTTCTTCTTCTTCTTCTTCTTCTTCCTCCCTCCCTCTCTTCCTTCTTCTTCTTTTCTTTCTTTTTAATCGGGAAATTATTTTTATTTTATAAAGAGTTTTCTTTTTAGATAAACTGTAAACTACTTTTAAAAATAAAAACAATAACTAACAGGATTATTATTATTTACGGATGATAATTAAATACCGAAAAATAGTAAAAGTAAATCTGGATTACAGTTTTTTACAGCTTGGATTTAAATACCAAACCTACTGATGGCATCCACAACTTATATTCAAGATGTTCCATTTTTTTTTACCGATAGTAAATAGTTAAGGAAAAATTTCAAGCACAATCTCAACCGTAAATTTAAAAATATAAAATTTTATCAACCCCGAACACATGAATAAAAATTTAAAACAGAATAAAAAAATATCACAGGTTAAAAATCAAATTTTTAAAGGTTTATCTTTTTTTCCAATCCATTTAAATTTTGGACGTCACCGCTATTTTTGGTACGTGGGTCTTCCCTTAGCAAGGGCGGAGCCGGTGTACTATATGGGCGTGCAGTTGCATACTCAATCCAACTGGCTTAAAGTTTAAAATTTTTTAAAAATTTAGTTTCCAAATCTTTTTTTGTTTAGTTTCACTTTCTAATAAAATATTCCCACCGTTTTAGAAAAAGGGTTATTTTTTCTTTAAATTTTTGTTCTAACAAAGAAGTTACATTCATTTTCAATATAACAAACTTTTAAAACTACCCTTATTATTTTAAAAAATGTTATTATTTTTATTATAAAGATATATGTAGTATTAAACTTTTTGTTAGGGTAAATCTGGAAATAAATTAAGAAAGTTATTCTCTCTCATCTTGTCTTAACAATTGTGCAAATAGGAAAAGTAACTATTTTCCTGAAACGGAAGAAATATTATTTTATATAGAGGATTTCTGGTTCCATCCCTGTCACTCAGTGGACAGATAATAAAGGGCTTTTTTTCCGCTATGGGTAGCTAGGACTGCACAAAAGGCGACCGATCCAACAAACTTAATTGAAATTAATCAGGAAAATCGGGTTGAAACTGTAACAAGTAGACACCCTTAAATCGAAGGAACCCAACCAAAAGCACGGTCCAATTCTTTTGTTCAACCTTTTTTATCTGGTTACATGAAATTTTTACTATAGTCGATTATGGAAAATGACAAATTTTAAATATTACTATATTTGATTACTAGGAATTTACTTTATATTTTTCCTTTATTACCGGTTAAGTGAAACCGATCGACCACAAACCGAGTCACCTGACAGGTTTGCCCCATGAACACTGGTTTGGTGTTTGGTTCAATCATAAACAGTACCGAACTGATGGCTCACTGACCGAACAGTAAAAGTTGGGTCATGAGGAATCCGAGTCTCTGTACATAAAAGGGAAATTGAAATTGTTAGTTTTCATGGTCTCTGGATTCCGTACGTCATAAAACTCACTACGCCAACAGTTCTCTAACCTTTTGGTATCTGTCGTAACTAACCAATCGAATATTAACACGTGGATCTTCAGTTGCTTTTTTTTTTCCATTTTGTCGTGTTAGATCACATCACGATTCCGAGTTGGCGGATGTTGATGGGCCAAGAAAGTGAGCGACTGAGCGGATAAAAACTACTGAGAAATTTCCCGGCTGAAAGAGATGGGTAAATCGGATGTCCACGTGTAATGCCACGCCATAGTTTATGTTTACTATTTTTACGGGATTTGGTTAAGTTTGTTGGGGTGATGATTGTCGGCAGGTTGGCAACTACTAAAATTTATCTTAGTAAAGTCTGTCGCCTTCTAGAATCGGAGAACTGACGCCGTTTAAGAGGTCACGTATTGATAAAGTCACAGTATCGGAGAGTTTCAAGAGGGAAAGAGGCCATGAGTCCATAGACTCCGGTTATTAATTTAGTTTATCAGTTATATAACCCAAATTTTTATTTTCTGGATGTAGAAGACGAACAAAGATAGATATTGTTTTATTACTTAAGTATTTAGAAGATACTCTTCTAAGAGTATCTTCAATCATCGATTAAATTGACGATCAAAGATTACATTTGATCGATGATCGGTGAAAAACAGCCACAGACGTGCGATTATATTTGGGTTATAATCGTTGAAAATCATTGTTCAGGATTAAAAGAAGTCGCTGATCGTCGACTAAAAATTATAGTCGAGCGAAATTGTAACCTCTCGCTTGTGAACAGACGAAGGGCAAGCATCTCGCTTAAAAACACGGGCGAAGAGTTGATATTTCGCCAGCTCAAGCGTCATGCTAAACTTTCGCTCCACCAGACGAGTAACCAGAAGCTCGCCTACTCATAAGCGAATAGCAGAGACTTCGCCTAAAATTTCCGAACACGGGCGAGATGCTACCGAGTCGCTTGAAGTTGGGCGGCACTACAAGGAACCGCTTGGACCTGGGCGAGGCTCCAAAGCTTCGCTTGGAGTTGGGCGAGACTCCAAGGCTTCGCTTGGAGTTGGGCGAGACCCCAAGGCCTCGCTCAGGTGTGACCGTTAATATGTTTGTTTCCGTTGATATGTTACCGTTGGCAGTTTAACGGCTATATATTTACCCTATATATATGGGATACTAAACCAATGGCATTTTACTAA
>JAJJMC010024063.1:581248-619238 GCA_023531435.1 Papaver californicum | reverse complement strand
ATACTCATCTATTGCATCTGCCGCACAACCGTAAGCTAACATTCTAATTGCTGCAGTAATCTTAACATGTGGTGTTAATCCGAGTCTGCCGGCAGCATCCCTTTTCTGAACAAAATAAGGGTTACGTCCCACCACATCCCGCAAGATACGATTGAACAATTCTCTGCGCATTCTGAATCTTCTCCGGAAAATAATATGACCAAAAGTAGGGTATCTTGAAAAGTAATTTGTCCATAGTTTCCTTGCTCCCTCCTCCCGCTGCCGGTCAATTTCGATTCGAGTATTTGGCCAGTCTATATTAGAAGCGAACAATCCCAAAGTAACTGCTTGTTCATTTTGGATAACTGCAAATGAATTTTCGTCTGATGAGGACGTCGAGTTAGTACTATCATCATCGGATGTAGAAGATATGAGTAAATGATTGTGAGGAATATAAGAAGAGGAAGAGGACAAACCTTGATACATATTGTTATTCTGATTTCCTTCCAATGGTTGATGAGGTTTGTAGTTATGGTAGAGGAGGTTTGTAGTTATGGTTGACGCTTTTTGTATTTTTGTTTGAGGATGATTCTAGTTTTGGGTGTGGTTTTAATGGAGAGAATGTTATTTATAACATGGTAATTCAAATAAGTTTTTATCGACACCTAACAACAAGCCAGTAATAAATGCCTCAAAAAAAGTTGTGACAAGACGCTACCACAAAAAGCTGACCAATCCATTGTTGTGATGTTATCGAGAAATAAGTAGTGCTCTGTACTCTTGAGTAGACAATACATGCAGGAAATTAACTCCAACATGAATGCTATGAGAGAATAAGATAAAGCTGACAATTCCAATTTAACTTTTTTGGTAACATCATTTTGTTGAATTATTAAAGTCATACATTAAACCAAAGTAAAAGAAATATTAAAAATCACTAGTTTTTTACTAAAAACAATTAAGTAAACCTATTGTGAAACCTTAAGGCTTGGTTTGTAAGACGTCGTGGATGACGTGGTTCACTTCTTGGGAGAATAATCAACACAAAGGGATTAAATTCTTCCAAAACCCTTAAAATCTCGAAATGAGGTTTGTACCTGAATTCAAAACGTTTCAATCTTATCCATTCCTCTAGTGATCTAGAAACAACTACATCGTCAGTTTCATTCCTAAGACGACATTCATTCACCTTGGCAGTTAAAGAAGAAAATTCATGTACTTCCTTTGTGATTTCAACATATCGACAAAAAAGGCCGGCTCTGTTCCTGTTGTTGGGATTTCCGGTTTCATTACAAAAGTTAGCATGAGTATCTTCTAACCATTGCATGCTCATTACACCATTCATCCGACGTTCATGGCCCCTAGCTGGATAATGCAATACAATGTTTCGATATATTGATAAATCTTCCTCTAGTGTAAAATTTTCTGCATTCAGGCTAAAATTTTCGTAACCCGTCATTAAATGAAAACCGAAGATGACAAATTTCTTATGAAATGTTAGAATGGTGGATTTGGAATGAGAATGAATGATACAATATGTCAGGTATTTATAGGTAGATGGGGAGTGAGAATGGTGGATTTGTTCAACGGTAAGAAAACGGTAACAAATATAAAAATCAATTATTTTATTTTAATTTTCAAAATTGGTTGTTTGTTGACACGGCAGTATTAACATTAATTGAGGAGTCATTAATATTGTGGATAGATAGAGAAAAATGTCAGGTTGGATTTACTAAAAACAATAAAGTTGTTTATAAAATGTCATAGATAAAGAGAAAAGTAAGGTTAGATTTGCATGCCAATAAAGGAGTCAATAAAGTAGTCATTTAAAAGCATAATGGAATGTGTAAGCAATAAATAAGGATGATTATCAACTACCGTCCCCCTCCCCACGAGAGGTGCGAGGGGGCATAAACGGAGGCATCGATGAAGAAGGAACATGCCCCCCGGTATTCCACATTTGCGATGGTAGAGTTGAAGAAAAACTTCCAAAACCTAGTGGTGGATTATGTAAACGACCATGCGAAAGTTGTAACTTCAAATTGGTGATTTCATTCTTATATTCCCGCAAATCTTCCATCCTTTCCCTCGATTGTGTCAGATGAAAGTTTTTGAACTCTTGGGTAAAGTCAGCACTCTGTTGCGCAAAAGCATAACATTCACCCTGTTATAGACAATAGGTCACATTTAGCCTGTCAACCCGTAAATTCAGAAACTAAATAACGAATATATTAGAAATGTACTTACGTATGACCAATTATCTATAGGCGGGATGGGCACATGTTCAGCAGGTTGGTTGATCGTTTCTTTAACTAAGCCACCCAAACTGTCGTATGTTTCCACATCCCAGTCTACGAGTTTGCAAAACTTGTTCGAGTTAGTAACATGGCGCCAATAGTCCAAATACCCCTGATACGTAACCTCTCCTTGGAGGTACTCAGTTACATCGACCTCAGAGGTTTCCTTAAGTTGGGTAGCATCTTCATCAGAGATGTCACTAACTCGAACTGGGGGGTTCTTCGGAATGCGGTAGCCATCATTGTTTTGGTGCCATAACCGATCACCGAGGTATACGTTATGCTGTTAAAATTAAGATTCCACTAATAACTATTACAATAAAAATAAAATAAATAAAATATGCTATGAAAATAAATTAACTACTCACAATGCCATTCCAAGTAAATACAACGCGCCTATTTGAGAGAACTGATAGACACATTTTAGTGTCTAAATTACACCTTAATTTCTAGTGAGTTAGTATTCGATTTTGTGTCTATTACGTGTTTTATTGCTTTTGCAGGTACATTAGAAGAATAAAGATTTGTGGAAAAATTGGCTCAAAAAGTGATAAAGGCACCCAAGGACAAGTGTTATTGGCACCCTAGAAATGGATAAGGGGCACCCTCGAGTCAACTCGGTCAAAATCGGGTCAAACCCGAGTCAAATCGGTCAACCCGAGTTGACCGAGTCAATCACCGATTCAACTCATCGGACGAAAATGCTGTACTCAACTGTCAATCAAATTTCGAGTTGTTTTCGGCTCTAAATCATCCCACACGCTAGAAGATATCTCATACAAGTCATAACACGTGAATAGATAGCAAAGAATGCCGAGAAATCTGCTCGGGAATGTGATTTTGGCCGGAAAAAGGAATCACTCTTTGATTCGGATTTGGGAAGATTCTAAAGTGTTTTGGAGAATTCTATTAGGTTTAGAACTCTCCCTAGGGTTCCTACACCCTATATATATGAAGAGAAGCCGAAGAAATCAAGAGAAAAGCCTAGAGATCGAAACAGTAGGTTTCCGGCCACTTCCGGTCATCGCCGGCCAACTGCTGCTGCTCCGGCCGGCGTGTTCTTCATCTACCACCGTCTGAGAAGACGACTCAGCCACACTTATAACTGTTGCTGATTCAAACTGCTTCTGTTGCCTATCCTTTTAAACCTTTGTTGCTTAGAAACACTTCTGTAACGGCTGAACCCTATTCTGTAACACTTATAAACGTATCTGTTCAGCTGTTGCACTATTATTTCACCTTGTAATCAACTTTTTGAGCAATGAAAAGATCTTTTGAGCAAGTTTTCTTCTCCATGGGGTAAGTCTATTTACTGGGAGGATGGATAAGGTAATTTTCTCAATTTTATGTGATTTAATTATTTTCTAATAATTATTTATAATTCTTTTATCATTAAAATTGCATAGTTTTGAATAGTAAAAACGGTTTTCTTTCAACAGTTGTGCTTTTGCTTGATGGATTATGCTTAGTTAATTAATTTTGATAATCCATGCTTGTGATTTACCTCTGTTTGTTAGCATAACAAAACCAATTTTGGCAATTATTTGGGCTTCAATTAAATTAAAAAGAATTATCTGATTAATCACATAGGTTGTTAGAATTACCTGATTCCTGATTCCTGGTACGTTTAAAATTATTTAAAAATCATAGTTAGGTTATTTAGTCTTTTTCTTACTCCTGGAATTTTCTAGAGTTAGTTTAAATCATTATTTTCTAAAATCATCACTTTCACAAGTTCGAGAATCGAACCTTTATTTACCACTTCTAAAATTACATCAAGAACCACCGCTGTCGTGATTACGTCATTTTGTGTTAGTGGGATTGCGGTCCGCCAAGGGTGCCATGTCACATCGTCGGCAGTCATTGCATTTAGAAGACAACGTGAACGCACAATATCATTACTCTTTTTTCGTGTACTCTTCCACCTAGAACATCTAGGCCAAGTAGTGACTGTCGCAGGTGGTGGATTGTGTGGTCGACGTATGCCGAGATATTCGTAACCCCAAAACTACAATTTGTTTTAAAAAAAAAAAAATATTTAAGTTACCATCAAACGTTTTTTTAAAAAGCAAATAAAATATTTTCTAAAATTTACCTCTAATATTTGGCAGGATCCGGTTAGTGACTTCTGCCCCCTACCGGATGCGCCAAGGGCGGAATATAGTTTTGAAAAACAAGCACCACCCCAGTCGTAAGTTCCAATTAGTTTTGGATCCTCAAAAGCCGCTAACCATCCGGCATCCACATAGTTTCTTGAGTTGGAGAAAAAAAATTGTCCCAGAACATACATCCAAAACGCTTTTGCAACTCTCTCAGCTTTGGTAGCATCATGTTGCGCCCCTTTCAAATAATCCTCTGTAAAGTATGACCCTAAAAATGCCACCGTTGGTGCATCACAGATCCACTGAATTGAAATATTGTTAGTTACACAATAGTTTTTGTCTTTCAGCTCTATAAAAATATTCTGCTGGACATATTCAAAGGTGTACTTATCCTCATCGTATGGAATTTGCCCTCCAATTCCAATACTGAGACCGGTCAACATCACCCAGTCTAATGGTGTAAACCCCATTTCACCGAATGGGAAGTGAAAAGTGTTCGTCGTGTCCCAGAAACGCTCCACCATGTAATCAATCATGGCGTGTGACGAGTCACCAGCATCCATTGCCAAAAATCTGTCCCATCCAGCCATTTCGATAATAAATTTCGCCCTAGAGCAGAATTTCGATATACTTTTATATGCCAGCATAACCGATTTAAGAGACCCCCGATGGATGTACTTTGTCTTTGGGTCTGCCCAAATAGTCATATCGTTGCTAACGTGCCCCCTAACATCTTCCACCATACTATAAGTTTCCAACACTGTAACATCCGTTTCTTCACCAACACAACCTCCTTGTGTATCGTTGGTTGATTTTCCTTTCTTGCATCTTTTTTTCCCACCGATCAATCGCGATGCGGATTTCCTCAACATCTAACCATAACAAACAGTTAACAACAAAAAAAAATAATTATTTTGACGTTCAAAATGTACTCACTTTTGACATTATTTTCACGTTAACAACATCTAACCATAACCCTAAAAATAGTTTCAATTTTAACAATTGAATATTAAAAATAAATTTTTAAAAACCTTCTAAAATCAACCAAAATACACCTAATCATCATTCAAAAATTAACTCCCACATACACCTTAATAAATTTAAAATGAAACAAATTAATAACAACTATAAATAAATTTTTCATTTACTAAATCATATATTATTTTTACATGCACAATTACATTTTAAATATCATAAATTATTAAGTGGAATTATAAACACTATAAAACAATAAATTAACTAACTCAACACCCCTAATTAACAATGATGCAATTAACAATAATATAGTTTACAAAAATATATATAACAATAACATTTTAAATTGTAAATTTAATTTTTCTACACAAATTACAATGAAAATATCAAACTAAATCAAATCCAAAATTTTTAAATTAATTTTTTAATACCCTAAAACTATCAATAAATCATATTATTACCATTATACTAAATTTAATATAAACCCTAAAACTAAAAGTATATTTACTAAATCTAATAATCATTAAAATCAAATTAAAATAGCAAAAAAAAAAAAAAAAAAAAATTACCGTTTCTTTGCACTCCTAATCGTCCGGCTAAACTAACGTGTTGACGACGTCTGCTTATCGGCGAGTGAGTGGGTGAAGCAAGCGTGAACAGGAGAAAATGAAAGAGAAATGCAAAAATGTCCGGCGGCTGGTTTTCTTGTTTTTTCTTGTTTTTTCTTGTTTGGGGTTTTGATGGAGAAGAAGGTAATCTTTGTGTTTTTATAGTTTGTTGGATGCTTAACACGTGTACAAAACACTATCTAAACTATTGACACATAAACAATTCGTCTATTTCACCGTGTTTGACCATGATTGACCTGCTTGACTATTTGTAACGCTCCCTCACACTAACGTAAGATTTATCACGCTAGTCTACGGCAACGTTTATATTCGCAACGCTAGTGCACGATGACGTTCCATAATCTTAACGCTGGGCTATATCAGCTTTTAGTTTTTCAACGCTCGGCTAAAGCAACGTTCCAGAATTGACGCTCCACTACACCCACGCAAGCTTTTCAAACTTTGCTTTATGTTAACGTTTGTGTTTTAAATGCTGTTTTGGAATAGCGTTTTGGTTTTAACGCTTCAGTATGGTAACGTTTAGATAAGCGCTACAGTAAAGTGACGTTTGAGTATATAACGCTTCACTACAGCAACGTATATTCAAAACGCTTACCTAAATGAACGTCAAAAATTTAACGTTTGCACAGTAAAACGTCTGTGTTTTATACGTTACTTTACTACAGCGTTTGATAATTAACGCTTATTTACAACAGCGTACTATCAAATTTACTCCTGTTCTCGTTGCGTTTTTTTTTTTACACGACCAAACAAATTTGGTATTTGATCGATGGTCTGGTCCAACCGCTGCAGTTGCTCTTAGGTAACATTATTTGACATAAATTCTGCTTCTTTTTTTAAACCACATGGAACTTTCAACTGATTGGATCGACCGAGTAGTTTATTATAAAACAGTGGGTATTTAATGAAATTATTGGTCTTAATATTTTTTACTTATATTAGGTATTCATGCTATGCTGTTGACATATTTTACTTCTTAACATAATTATTTTTAATTTTTAATTTGGTGTGGCAAGACGAAATATTTGTTGTGGGTTTTCGTTTTCAGTTAGGTTTATTTTATTTATTTATTTTGTTTTTCTAACGTAGTCACGGTTTCTGAATATGGTAGGTTCATAACTTTGGAATCGAAATACTAATGAATTCCAAATTAAATTTGGTTTTGAAGTCTATTCATTAGAGTTTAAAACACGGTAAGGCAGGGTTTTCCTTTTTATTGTTTTTTTTTCCCTAATCTTTTTTAAATCAATCATACGTTGCCACGTTTGCTTACTAAAACTCTCGTTTCACAAAAGTCACAAAAGCCACAAAAGTCTTATTTCGGCCAATAGGAAACGAATGTTTCCTCACCATTCAATGTAGAAACTTTATTTGTCTAGGCCTTTAAGTCTTTAGATTCTTAAAATTTATTCATTTATTTTATTTATTTATTGCTAGAAAAATTGATTGAATTATAGAAATAGAAATAGAAGTTACATGGTTTGATTGATGAAGTGTGGAGCACTATCCACTCATTCACTGGTTATATTGTGAATTACACTATATTTAGCAGCTTTATCAGCCATTTAATCCAGGTCTCTACTTGATACTTTCATATACCGCCAATCTTTCAGTTTCTATAGGATTTCTTGTTATACCGGATTTAGTTTTGCAACCTTTAGAATTGCATGTCAGATCGGTAAGAATAATGTCAATACCAAATTTATAAGTAAGACTAAATTTGTACCCCTGTTATGCACCATGCATATTTAACTTTTCATCATTGTTACCTTCAATTTTGATTTGGTGTGGCGGGGCGGAACGGTTAGGTTTACGCTCTTTTTTTGTTTCCTAACGTAGTCACAGTTTCTGAATATGATAAGTTTAATACTAATGAATTTCAAATTGAATTTGGTTTTGATGTATATTCCCTAGAGTTTAAAACACATTAAGGTAGGTTTCCCTTTTTATTTTATTTTTTCCCCTAATTTTTTTAAACGAATCATGCATTGCCAAGTGTCCTCACCAAAACTCTTGTTTCACAAAAAAACCTTATTTCGGCCAATAAGAAGGGAGGGTTTCCTCATCGTTCAACGTGGAAGCTTTATTTATTTAGACCTTTAAATCTTTAGATAATCAAATGACCATCACAGTGAGAAATAATGCATCCATGAGGGAGCTCTTCCATAGGTATCTCATCGACAAGTTGTGTATCATCTAATTAACAAGCTGTTTTTCTAGGATACAAAGAAGAAGTTGTTTTTCTAGGATACAAAGAATTAGTAGTTTCGTTCGGTCTGCAGTTTGATAGCAAATATATTTTTGGCTAGTGGGTTGAGTTGTTTGTTCTGAAATATTTTGTAACATCTCTCTCTCTCCAAATGCACCAGCAGTATTAAAAATGGAACAAAATTATTCATTGGTTAATAATACAATTTCACCAAATTATTTTAGGTATTCGGTCGAATGTCTATATTTTTGAAAAACAATCGATACAGTGGCGGAGGCAGAATTGAAGGTAAAAATGGACAGAAAAAAGAATCTAACTATATAGGAGCAAAATACGAATAAAATGCATAATTTATGGTATTTTGAGCAAAACCCTGTAAAAATAACCTTTAAAGTTGCCAACTATAGCACGAGCGAAACCAAGGGTTGACTAGTCCTGACTCTAGTCTCTTTAAATTTCCTAAACCTCGTATTAAATCCTTATTTTTGTGTTATAATTTATATTTATCCCACCAAATATATAAAGATTAGTCCACTGAGTTTTCATAAATATTTTTAACCCCCATAAATATAAAACCCGGTTCCGTCACTGAACTAGAGGCAGTTGCACCCACTTTTCTTGAGTTCCCTCCACCCTAAGTCGATGCTACCGGTTACCAATTTTGGTAATGTTATACCATTCTAATTAAATAATTATTACAACAATATCAATATATATAAATTAATGGTAGAAGAGGTTGATTTTGTGCATATTCTTGATTTAAATATAACAGTTATTTAAAAATATTTTACCAGATTATATATAAAAGATATACAAATTTTATAAAAAAAAATTGAAGAGAAAACATTAGTATTATCAATAAAAAAACTTTAATAATGATTACAATCAACGAAATTATTGATAAATGAAAGATTTTAAACCGAAAAAAACAAACATTACCGAAAACATCTAAATTAAAACACCCCTAAAATAATGATGGATTTTAATATGTTGAATGAGTATCTTTTTAAATTATTTTATTTTATTTTATTTCATTTTTGAAGTATATGGATTTTAATATGTTGAATGAGTGTCTTTCTAAATTATTTTATCTTATTTTATTTTATTTTTGAAGTATATAGATTTTTTTTCATCGACCACGAAAAGCAATCTTATTATGTTCTTCCAAGTTATCCATTCTTATTCTTGGTGATTGTATTTTATTTTATTTTGTTTCCAAAACTGTTAACGTTAACTATCACATCCATTCGTAAAGGAACATTTAAAAACAAATCACAGCATGAGCATACTTGATTATCTTAAAAGCATGGATATACAAAAGAACAAAAACAAAAACTAGAAAATTGAGCAAAGGACTTGGATGGTCAATTATAACTGGCAAGCGAAAGCAACCAATATGGAAACAAAGTAAAAAGTGCCTGCCGCGTCAATAAGTCGACTGAATCATCTCAAAGTTGCGCAGAAAACCACATAAAGAGTAATACTTTTGCATAAGATACGCATGTTCACTGCCGTCAGCCAATCCATTTCCTTGCATAAGTTATCTTCTCCTATTGCATAGATCTATACAAAGGTGTTAACTATGTCAAAATTTTAATATAATTTCCAATCTTGACCTAATTGTTTATCAAATAAAAACATTAGTAACAATATATTATATTAATACGTTTGGAAACATATCCTAACAAAAATAAATTAGACTCACCAGCCAAGAAACAACACACGTCCTTCGGCCTTTTAATAGGCGCCCAGCGCCCCTTTTAACATGAACTATTATGTGCCCTTCTCCTTGTTGCATCAGTAATCTGCGTATTATTTTATTTCTAGGAATTCACATCTCTGGTATAGGAATACAAAATTTCACGAAAAATTACCAATCAAGTGGATCTAGTGATTATGGATTATTATTTTTATGAGTTTGGTTACCTTGTAAAGTTTGACACTCGTGTAGCAGTGATGCTTATTCAGAGTGAATCCGGAAACAGTGTTCACAAGTAAGCCAACTAAACCTAGACGTACAAATGTAGTTTCCTTATGAAGGTATGAAAACAGGTTTGATTATTCTTTCTTGTATTCACTAGAGAGAAAACATTCCTCTCTACTTATACACGTAAGTTTCCTAGTTATAACATTCTGTTAGACATTTTTTTAATAATTAATTTATCTAATTAATTAATTAGTTAAGAAAAAAAGAATGTAATCCATTTAGTGGGAAGTTGCAATTGATCAAGGTAACTCTTCATGACTCTCCCCCACTTTAGAAAACCATCCATATATTACATCATATCATGTAACTACTCTATGATGGCTAGAGTTAGTATATGGAAATGATATCAAAAATTAGTGAATTAAGGTCACCAAATTCACTCTCATAACTGAATACACCATCTAAAAGTGAGAAGGAGGGTTTGAAACCAAAGTTCATATCAACTAAGAAATTGGGGCATACTCAAGGATTAAGCTTTCAAATTGCAATGGCTGGAGGTATTTATAATCGATCTCTTTTTGCTTCCGTTTTTCATTATTGTATGTTCATATTGTGATTAGAACATACATGTAGATACATATAGGTTTACATATTCTGCATATATACATGATTTACATAATAAGGGAAAGCATGATTACTTCTAATTGATTTTGCAATAATCTTGTTTCTTTAGTCGGTAGAATTTTCCTTTTGCTGTGAGATTGTTGCAGCTGTTGTTGTGTCAGCATATGTCGACACAAAATCTTTGACACGTCCCCTCAAGCGAATGCCTGTGCAAATAAGATTGAACTTGTCTCGTAATAGTGTAAACCGCGGAGTAGAAAGACCTTTTGTTAGAATGTATGCAATCTGATCTTGCGAGGAAATGATTCGTACAACGAGTTCTTTCTTAGAGACAATGTCCCACACAAAGTGAAAATCAATTTTAACATGACGGTTGCGAATGCGGAACACTTGATTTGCATTCAAATATGTAGCACATATGTTATCGCACCATTGATTGGGAGGAGAAACTAGAGGAATATTGAGTTCACAAAATAAAGATCGAAGCCAAACCACCTCAGATGTTGCACTTGTAATAGTCCTGTATTCAGACTTCGTGCTCGATCGAGAGACTGTAGGCTGCTTCTTTGAACTCCATGAAATAAGATTGTTCCCATAGTAGATAACATACCCACCTGTTGATTTTCGATCATCCAAAGAACCTCCCCAATCTGTATATGTGAAGATTGAAAGCATTTGGGGAGAACTGTAATAAAATTATAGCCCATAAGTGAGTGTATGCTTTAGATAACACAAAATTCTCTTCAATAATGTTATGTGGTTGGACTGTGCATGAACCGACATGCTTTGTTTACCACAAATGCAATATTCGGACGAGTTAACGTCAAGTATTGAAGAGCACCCACCGTGCTATGATACATAAAACTGTCTTGAAAAGGTTCCCCCAAATGTCTAGTAAGGCGAGTGTTGGCTGCAATTGGCGAAGAAATAAGCTTGGCATCTAGCATATTCGTTTTCGTAAAAAGGTCGACAATATACTTCTGTTGAGATAAAACCAATCTCTTTGTGTTTTTGGAAGCCTCAAGTCTAAGGAAGTAACTAAAAACACCCAAATCTTTAAGCGCAGACGTTCCCCCAATCAATGAAATTATATAAATGATTGTTGCATTATCACTACACCAAATTTAGGGTTTAGTAACGGTTCTTTACCGTTACAAAACCTTATTGCAACTACAATCCCCCGTCGCAAAATACCCTGTTGCAGTTTTTTCACAACGGCAATGTTGTTGTTGCGAAATTTAGACGCAGTGCCTGAGTCGCAATATTTTCAGCTGTTACGAAAATTTTAAATTGAACAGATCTTGGCAGTTACAATTTTTTTTTATAAACACAGATTAATTAAAAAAAAGAAATACAGATTAATAATTCCGAACCTGATATTCTTGTTCTGAACCAGATACGCACTTCTTTCGGTACTAAGATTTGCAACAGATGATAACCGTTGCGAAAGCTTTGCAACAGCAAAGAAAAAGTTTGTCGGTCTTTGCTAAAGCAAATACAATTGTCTTGCCCGCTCGCTGGATAACCTCACTACCAATCAGCCGGTCCTCATAATTGTTAATATTGCCAGGCACCGCATGTAGGTGGTTGATCGTTTGCGTACAAGCTGACTCCAAGTGGGCGCTGATGCATGAAGCATTCCATGTAGAATTGCGTTTGAGATATTTTGTGTCTATTAGATATTAAGCGTTGACCATGTTTGTTTGGTACCAAGTCACTAAGATATTTTCCTGACCAAAGATTTTCCAGTTCAAGACAAATATGGCATGGTAAAAATGCCTAAGGAGAAAAAATCTTGCTAATTATGCATTAGAGATCGTGTTATAGTCAATCATATGATGTGAAACATGCTTACAACGGATTGTGACTGAATTTGGTAACCAATTTATTCAATTTTACGAAGGAAGCCATTGTAATCGAGTGTTAGACCGGTGAATAAATATTCTAAAAGTTATTTAACCGATCTATTAAAAATATAAAGATTTTTATAAATCCTATTTTATTTATAGGAACAGATCTCTTAATTTAAATTTTTTAACTTAATATTTTACTGTAAGGGTATCGATTATAAAGACCAAGACGAGAATTAAGAAAACAAGAGAGTTATTATCGATCAATCATCCATTTATATCTTAAAATTAAATAAAAAATTAAGTTCGGATATTTAAATTAAAAGATTCATTCCGTTTATTTATTTTTATTTTTAAAATCGTTATCGTTAATTATCACATCCTTATACACCCAAACGTTTTGAAATAACTCACGCCATGACTATTCTTACATGGGTATACCAAAAAGACACAAATAACAATAAAGTAAGAAAAATGGACTTGGATGGTCACGGTCAATTGTAACTAGCAACCGAAAGGTAAAATACTGAGGATTAGTATATAAATTTCAACCTTTTTGTTAAAAAAAAAGAAAAAGATTAGTATATGAATATACTTATCTTCCCCTATACTTATGTCAATACAGAGGCATGCATGAAATATGTCAACATTTTAGTCTCAATTTCCAATCTTGGCCTAGTTATTTTATTAAATCAAAACAACAAATAATTGCATATTTGCATTATACTAATGGCTAAGATAACATTTACGTAATCATAAATTAGACTAACCAGCCAAGAAACACCATGCATAATTTAGCCCCCATGCATAATTTGGCATACCAATACCCCCTTCCACTTTTATTTATGTTTTTGTGCCATACTCCTTTGCTGTAATTATATTGACTAAATTTGGAATCATTTTTTTGTTTTTTTACTCGGAATAATATCAGGATATAAATAAGCCACCTAAACCTAATCGCACTCATTGACTCATTGTTCATCTTTTTTAGGCTCAATTTTAAATTTTTCTTTATTAATTTAAATAAATTGAAATAAGTTTTTTATTTACCCTTATTTATGATATACTGATATTCGTGACATAGAACACCACTATACTACTGATTAAGGGTTGGTTCTGCAGGTTATCTCGTAAGATACAAGTTCTGGAGACTCTCCCCTTCTTTCCGTGGACCAACTGGAATACTGGTTTATGGATTGGGTGGAGATGGTCTCGCTGGGTTATTTCTCGTGGAACAAACCACAGAACCTGGCTAGTCCCACGAGCAGTCTTGAATTTTCCGACATAGAATTTGTGTCCAAAATAGTTATTGTGAATTGCAACATCGTTAATATACCCAAACTTTTCAAAATAGATCACGCCATGACCACACCTGATTTTTATATTTTAAAAGGAAGCATGAATATATCAAAAAGACACAAATAATAATATTAATAATCAAATGAAAAATGGACTTGGATGGTCAAATGTAACTGGCAAGAGAAAGCAACCAATATGGAAACAAAGCAAAAAGTGCCGGCTGATATAAGTCGGTTGAAGCATTTCAAAGTTGCGCGGCATCATGAATACTTTTACATAAACATATGGTAGGAAATTGCATGTTAATTGCCATCAGCTAATACAAAGCCATACAAATATACTTATCTCCTCCATCCTAATGCACCTAACAAACATAGGGATGCATTATGTCAGAATTTTAATCTGAAATGTTAATCTTGGCCTAATTATTTTAGCAAATCAAAACAGTAGGAATAGCATATCTGCATTATAATAGTTATATACCTAGCTAGTAAATTTGACTAACCAGCCAAGAAACACCATGTAAATTTTTGGCCCTTTTAATAGGCGCCTCTCTTTTTGAGTATGAACTGTTCTTCTTCTTTTTTGCGCCCTACTCCTTGCTGTATCCATATTTGGAATTTTATCTTTTTTCTAAATATACATTAGGGTCCTTATTTGGAGTAAAGGTCAGGGTATCGGATCTATTAAGGACTATTCCTTTATGGGGATATATTAGTTTAGGTGAAATTACTATAGCAGGCTTCAAATGTATTTTTTTGTTGCATAATTATTCCAAGAAATTACTATGCCAAACTCTAAGTAAAATAATTTACGTTTTGTGCTTGAGTAACACAGTAAAAAAATAAGAAAAAGACAGACATCTATACATAAAGATTATTTTAAAGAGTTATTATACAAAGATATATGGTATCTAAAGATTTATCAATTACAATAATAATGGTATGTCATGAATCTAAAGTAGTAAAACAGTGGAGTAAATCGTGAGCAACAGTCTTCAGATCAGAGACATCTATAATTGAATATCCACAACAAGTGTTATTATCTCGCCAGATAACCTCATCAATCGATCAATCGATCGATCACGTACGTAGTTGTTTAATGGTTGAAAGTTGAAAGTGAAACTGGTGCTAGATGTAAAGTTGACGTTTGCATGAACAAGTGGATTGACTTACATAGCGTTTCGTGTAATAATGTGGATGCCGAATTGGTCAAATTTAGTACTTTGTACTAAACTAAAGTTGAATTTCTTGAGTATCCACTTCAATCATATGACATGAACTAGTTTACGATGAACCTAATCTTAGGTTGGATATAACTTGCTATATAGTCAATCACATGATATGGACATGGTTCATGGACGTTCACACTCAAAACTCTGAATTTTCTACCCTAGGCTTTTTTTTATGGAGGTAGTTTCAAATTAACTGTGAAAAATAATAAACTATTAAAATTAAAATTTCATAACTTAACTCCCAGATTCAACCAGAAATGAGACTTTTTTAAGGCAGGTTAATCATTTTTTATTATAAATGTTTTAAAAAGAAATTATAGAGGCACCAAATTCTACAATGAAGTTTTGGACATTTTTGTGAGAGAAGTGCCGGCCAGTTTGATTGAGTGTTAGTCAATGTCCATAAATATGTAGATTGTTAACAAAGTCAACATTATTGAACTGGATAAATAATAAATTTGAGATTTCTAGTCAACCAGGTCCATAATCAAACTTGACATTCATATAATTGTGCACCACCAATAATTGGTTTTGAGATATATCTCTCATTGCATCTCTATCTGGCATTTCAGCAGCCCACTGAATAAATAAGAAAGAAGTAAAATTTTGGGGAATCATCAACGTCCACATTGTGAACTATAATGGCTAAATACAATCGCACAACGGTTTAGCATTTTGCCAAACTTGGCCGGGCGTACTTGAATACACTCCACCCGTCTGAAACATGCCTGCATAGCATGGGGCATATAGTGTGTGGATAGAAAATCACTTCTCCACGTGGTAAGGCAGAAATACAAGAAGAGTTATATTCGTGATGAACACTGAAAGCATTCGCTGAAAACATGGGGATATCCGTCTATTCATAAGATCTAGACGCGTGGAAAGCACTAACAAGAGATCAGCGATCAAGTTTGAATTAGGCAGTTGGGCATTTAATACGCGAGCAGAACGGTCGGATCAACAGTTTGCAGACTGATGAGACAGATGTCGAGATGTAACTAGACGAAGCATAGAATGACAACGACAGTCTTAACGAGGTTCATTAGGCGAGTTGACCAACGAGGAGAATACCAGCGAAGATGAACCCTTCAACAAGATAGCTACAATAAGGATTCTTTGCGTAGGCATCATGCGAGTTGACCAGCGAGGAGAATACCAGCGAAGATAAACCCTTCAACAAGAAAGCTACAATAAGGATTCCTTACGAAGACATCAAGCGAGCGAAGTGAGCTGTTTCCCGCTTTGTAATTTGCCTGTAAATAGGGTTGAAAACAATATTAAGAGGGTTGAACATTCTAAGTGAGACTTATTGCATACTAATAGAGAAAGACTGAGAGCTTATAATCATCAACTTCCCATAGTAAAATCGCTCTCGTGGATAAGTTTTAACACCGAACCACGTAAATCTTTTGTGTCCTTAAATTTAATTACTATTGTGTGAATCCTGACCTAAAAACTTGACTGTTATTCTTGATAATCGTTTGGAAAGTTATTATTTGGATGTGTTGTGGAATTTTTCAAAACTACATATAGTTTAAGATAACTGCATTGAAAATCTATACTAAACTAAAGTTGAAACGGTTGACAATCCGGTCTCCAAATTAACAAAAATGATAGTACATGCCAAACATAACCAAAAACTTGAAACCAACTACCAAGTCACTAAGGTAACGTACATTGAAAAATTCTAAGTTATGACTTTCCATTTTCAACACAAATTGATTTCAAGATGAACCTAATCTTGCGTTGGATATCATGTTATATAGTCAATCATATGATATGGGCATGTCTACGATGAATTACGAAAGAATCGTTCCCACCCATGGGGAGAAATTTTGAATTTTCTCTTTTTAAAATATTTTTAGAAACATAATTTTAAATTATTGTAAAAATTGTATGCCAGTGAGATTTGAATTTCACAACTACCAACCAGATTCAGCCACAAATGAGATTTCTCTCGATAGGATAATCATTTTTTATTACGACACTTTCAAAGGAAAATTACATATTATAAAGGAACCAGAATTTTATAACGAAATTTTAGACATTTTTGTGAGAGCAGTTCTGATGGATATTGGTAAATTTGTCAAAATGTCAAGCTAGGTGGATAGAGAAACTCGGTTTTGGGCAGTGGGGAATTGGCTAAACGACGCAGTATGACGGCCTAGCATACCTCGACTTTAATTCCAAACCCATCCAACGGCTATAATTCCACCTCAACTATTTATGATATTGGTAATTGAATTAGAGAGCATGTAACCAAAAAATCTTTCAACATTGCATAATGAGCTTCATAAAGAAAAAAAAAAAAAACTACTAATTTTATTTTACATTCAATTAAAGTTTAGGGATAATTGGACTTTAGGTCCCATTAAATGGTACATCTTAACGGTTAGGTCCAAACTTTGTCCATCTTTGTGTTTAGGTCCCGGTCAACCAAAGGACCAACGTGGACTCCGTTGACCGTCCAGTTGAGGGTTAAAAAAGTAACGCCGTTAACGGCCCTAAACGGCGTTACTTTTTTAACCCTCAACTGGACAGTCAACGGAGTCAACATTGGTTGATTGGGACCTAAACACAAAGCTGGACAAAGTTTGGACCTAAACGCTAAGATGTACCATTTAATGGGACATAAAGTCCAATTATCCCTAAAATGTAACAACGTTTTTTCTGGAGTAGCATGCCTACCTTTTAACATCTCATACGTACAATCAAAAAATCCTTCAGGATTGCGTAATGAGCTTCATAAGCAAAACTTGTCCTTTTCCATCTTCGTCATTCTTCTCGAGCTACCAATACAACTTCAGCATTGGTTTCACCCCTTAATCGATATCAATTGACAACCCGAACTAAAGCTATAAATTCTTCCAGTTGTCTTTTTATAGTTTGATATCGACAAAATAACCCAGCTACATTACGGTTATTCATGTTACCACCGGTGTCAATGCAAAAGTTCTCGTAGATTCTGCTCTAGTAACTCATACTCACTAAACCAATTTTTCTTCGTTCCTCATTCCTTGCCGGATAGCATGCAACAAAGTTTCTACATAGAGATAGATCTTCATCAATGGTAAACTCTGCCGGATTTTACGGTTAAGCCATATGGGTGTAAAAGAAGTTTGCGAAGGTGTGATTTGGGAAGTGAAAATACTTGAATATATAAAACTATTTTATAGCCGTTGTCGGCTCAACCTAGGCCGATCGTCTCAGTTTGCAACGACAACGACTATATAATTTATAATTTCGATCTTAGCCGTTCATCTAGTTTTAAATTAAATATACTTTTATTTCAAAAGGAATAAACAAGCTTAACTTAACCAAAATTAAAATTAGATTAAATTAATTAAAATTATATTAAAACACCAATCTTCATTATATTAACTTAATATCCTACGCTCTCTTACAAGATATAAACTAGGGCAGTAAAACTTAAATTAAATAAACACTTCAGTAAAAATATCTGATAATTTTGGGCCTCATGTTTATCTTCATTTGGAGGATCTTCCATTCAATGCGCTCTTGAGAAGATTCTCTCTAGTATTTGTGAATAGTCGTACAGTAAACTTTCAAAAAAAAAAAATCCTTCGATTTTCTTGTCTTGAACTCTTCTTTTTCTAATAGCTGCAGATTTAACTTGGTTAATATCTAAAACTTGAAGACCTCTTTGTTTTTTCTCATTCTCAATTTTCTTGTAACCATCACATATCTTATTAATAGCATCTTCGAGTATGACTCCAGAAAAATCTAGTTGGGTTGGGAGATCAAGTTAGGTTGCAATGTTTGCCATTTTTTTTTTAATTTTTTTTTAACAAAGGTTGAGAAGAAGAGTTTGAGACGGAAATATTAAGATTGAAGTGAAACTAGAAGATTTTTTGAGTGAAGAAAATGTGATTTTGGAGTTAAAAATGTTTAAATTTATAGGGGAGAATTGAGAGCCGTTGAGATTCGCCAACGGTCGAATCTCATTGAGCCGCTCATCTCAAACATAGACGATTGACTTTCTCTGAGCCTGGATGAGGCAAATCCCCCAATATACTTATTTGCCAACTTATTTTTTGGATTTACCTATCCCATTACGGGGTGATAATTGGCAAATTAGCCAATATACCAACCCCACTATTTTTACTCTGAGGGAGCCCAATTTGATCGAGTGCTAGTTAATGTGGAAAAAAAATGTTGTAATAGTTAACTAAGTCACCATCGTCATCGGTTATCCAAAAAGTGAAATTCTAGTTGAACATAATCTTATTTTATTTTGAAGGAAAAAAGGTTTATATAAAAGAAAAGAAAAAAGAACTTAAAAAATATATAACAAGAGATTAATGTCTTGCAAAAGATGATCAAACTTGACACTCATATTATTTGTCCACCAATAATTGGTTTGAAATATCTCAGTTTGAAATATCTCAGTTTAGTTTCTAATATGGGTAAATACTCATTCCCTCTTTAGCCTACTATGTTCCGCCTGAGTCCGATAAATTGAAATTGTGGGCTGCACAAAGCAAGCACCCTTCATTGATTATACAGTATTGTACCAGTATTTATTTTATTTATTTTGATCGATAGTACTAATACTAACCATCATACCTATGTGTTTTCCATAGCTATACACAGTATAATACCATACCTTTTTTTTTTTGTTGGAATACCATACCAATATACCTAGTATGGCACAAGATTCCGTCCTATGGTTACACGGCCTCGTTGCAATATAATAACGTATGACAATGCAGCATGTTACCACACTTTGGATTATTGGATAAGAGATAAGGTAACAAAAACCACATGACCAATGAGAAGTGCTAGTTCTATGACTTAGAATCTCCAATGGATGATATGAATTTGGTGTTTCTGTGGACAGTCTAGACAAGATCTAAATACCTATTCTTATCAACCACAAACAAAAAAATAAAAAGTCTTCTGATTGAAACTCATTTTTGGTGAAAGAAAAGAAAAAAGAAATGGCTGCTTCGGCTATGGCAAGCACTCAACTAAGGACCAACTTTACTTCAACAAGCATCACAAAAGCACTTGTAGCTCCAAAGGGTCTCTCAGGATCTCCTTTGAAAGTCTTTAGGAGAAACCCCAACTTCACCATCAAAGCTATCCAAAGTGATAAGGTACGTAGCTGAATAACATTCAACAAATACTATCAAACATAGACTTAGGAAATTGTAATGTAACATGTTGAACTTGAAACACATGCTTAGGTGAAGTTGATGTTTTATGCTTATCTTTGCCTGCCACCCTCAACACAAGTAAAGTTAATGTTGGATCTTGTAATTGAGGTTTTTGTTTTTCCTTGGAATCAGAAAACATTTGGATGTTTTTTTAAACTATTCTTACGTATGAATGTTAAAGAGTATGGGATACAATTGGCACATGTTAGTGTCAGAGTCTTCATTGCCAAATTTTATTTTATTTCTGAAGCATAATATTGCCAAATGAAAGAACATGAAAATCTTTTTTCTTTTCATAAGGTATAGATAAATTTACAAATGAAATGCAGAGACTAAATTTCTTATTGAGTTTTTTTCCTCACTTTTTTTTGTTAATTGTTGTAGCCAACTTACCAAGTGGTTCAACCCATCAATGGTGATCCATTCATCGGAAGTCTCGAAACACCGGTGACATCGAGTCCATTGATCGCATGGTACCTATCAAACCTCCCTGCCTACCGAACAGCAGTCAACCCACTACTTCGTGGTGTTGAAGTAGGACTTGCACATGGACTACTCTTAGTAGGTCCATTTGTTAAAGCTGGTCCTCTAAGAAATACAGAATATGCAGGTGCAGCTGGGTCTCTAGCAGCCGCTGGCCTTGTTACCATTCTCAGCATGTGTTTGACAATCTACGGTGTTTCATCATTTAAAGAAGGTGATGCATCAACTGCACCTTCATTAACTCTAACAGGAAGGAAGAAGGTACCTGATCAGTTGCAAACTGCTGATGGATGGGCAAAATTCACTGGTGGTTTTTTCTTTGGAGGGATTTCTGGTGTCACCTGGGCTTACTTCCTTCTCTACGTTCTTGCCCTTCCTTACTACGTTAAGTAGATAGAAGAAACCTAGAGACGAAAAGAGAAAGAAAGAAAGTTGGATTATGATGATGATTTCACATCTTTCTTGTATACAATGTGGTGGTGAAATATTTGTGTAATTAATTTGCTGTTATTATCAATTACTTGACGACATTAAATTAATGCACTTGTCTTGTTTTTTCCCAACTTTGACATTACTTCCTAGTTTTTACTACTCATTTACTTCAAATACAGCAAAAACTACCCAAAACAAAGAGCAAGAAGATGAATGAAAATGAAAATTCATTATTTTTGTTGAAGGTCACAGTGAGACCTATCGGGCATCGGCCACCAAATTTTCAGGTTTAGTGTAGAACTGTACGAACACAGAGTCCTAAGGCGTAATACCAAACAAAAGAGTCAGTGGTCAAATTTCAAGGTTCACAGAACTTCCGACACAGCACTCTATTGATGAAACCAGCAGTTGATATGATATGTAATCTGCATTGATCGTATGAGTTAATAATACTGTTATACCACTAAGACATATTGAGGTCTAAAATCTCTTGCGGAATTCCACAAACAGACTACAAATAGAGATATTACAAGTCTGTCTAAATTAGGGCACAGAACAGTGCAAAAGAAGGTTTACCAAAGTATTCTGTCTTAATACAAGAACTGCCCAGAAAAGGTTCTTTCTATTGGACTAAACAAAAATTTCAACTAACACAAAATTGCAATATAGAAACATCAACCTCTGCAGTTCTCAAGCTTCAATTCAATTTTCTTGCAAAGCCTTCATCAAATATAATCTGCTGAAGCTCTGGCCAACAACCCTGGAAAATTCAATACAACAGTTAGAACCCAAGATATAAATTGTGCAACGTCTGCAAGTGTGTCCATGGTCAAGAGAGAGAGGGGGACGGAGAGAGAGAATGTAAAAGGTTTCTCAATTAATAATTTAGAACTTATTGACAGAAAAGCATACCCGTTAATTTGGTTGCAATAGTTAGATATTTGATTGGTAATGAGAAAGCTGTCAAGTCGTGATGGCTCAGGCACTGGTTTGAAGATAGGATTAGAAGGATCCTCTTCAGGCAATGGCTCATCTCCTGCGGCCTTACGTGCGTTGTTCTCGGCCCTGAAGGATACAAAATTGCGATGAAACAGATGCCATATACTTATACAGGCCATGAATGAACACAAAGAAATTTAAGAAAAATCAAGCAAAAACTCAGATTCAGCATAACCAAGAACCCAGGGAAAAGTATAACCACCAAGAACAACAGATGTAAACTATTGAAAGGAGCATGCATATCTTACGCGAAACCGTAAAAGTAAACAAATGTTACAACACAGATTATATAATCACGATTTGACTTTATATGCCGATGACAAGGAAAACAACCTAAGTTTCAATGCTTCTGCATCAAGGTCTTAAAATTTGCTGTCCCACAGGATTCTTGAAGTCCCTAACATGGAAATAAAGACTTCCAAATTTTTTCAGTCTTTGCCCAAAGAGAGGGGGAGCGTATTGGATAGTTTGGTGCTAGCTGAATAGATGAACGGCAGTTGCTCCTAGTAGTCATTTCTGACACTGCCAAAGTACAAGGAGTAACTACTCTAAAGGATTATATTTACCCTACTAGGAACAACCCTTCATGTATTCAGCTAGCACCACCTGAAGCCAACTATGACTTGAAACCAAGTAGGCAAGTAATGTCCACATGCTCCTCATCTTTTAGGGCAAAGATGATGAACATCCTTACTTCCATGTCAGAGACATCAAATAGATTTGTGGAACAACCCAAATTTTAGACCTTGAAGTAAAAGTTTTGAAACTTGGGTTTTTTTCTCTTTTCAAAGAGATAAGGCCAAATCGTGGTTGTAAAGTCTATCATCTGTGTCAGTTTCAACATGCCAGGACCTAACTGGCTGTGCACATGATAGGAAAGTAAGATCACACTAGCTCCTAAGTTAAGTAATGTCTTCCTTAACCAATTGCTAACCGACCATACAAGAGTTGGTGGCACAACCAAATTAAAGACCTTGATGCAGCAGCCTTGAAACTAAGGTTCTTATTATCAATATATAGAAATAAAATTATAGTCCAGTATAAATGTCAACAATTTACCTTCTCTTTTGAAGCCATGCCTGCTGTTGAGCTTGCTGACGTGAAAGGTTACGGTAGTAGAATTGGAACTAAAGAATAAAAAAGACAGTGTGTTACATCAATACCGTGTATGAAAACGATGAATTCATAAGGTACAAGGAGAACAGAAGATTTACCTTTTGCTGCTCCATTGACAGGTCCTCCATGCATTCAATTAGAAACTCAACATTTCTTTCCATATGTGGTTTGGTTGACAATTGCAGACGGTCATAGTCACACTGCATAACAGAGTATTTCCATCTTATTAAGTTGTCCTTCTCAGAAATTATTATTTTATATATACCATACATAGGATTTTTTACTGACACGAAGAATGAATAGTAAAAGTAAGATATCAAACCTGAGTCACAGGTGTATCAGCTTCATGTTCTGTCATGAAGGCACTAATAAGGGCAGAATTTGAAACTTTAATCTGTTCAGAAGTACATAAAAAGAAGCATAAATAAACTTGTACGAATGGACAGTTCTTCCTAGATGGAAAAAACAATATTTGCAGCTATCAACCTATCATAATTGACTTTGACTGAGCTATCATAATTAAGACTAACTAAATAGTAACAGAACAAAGAATTGAGACAAGTGTTCTTTAAACTACTCTATTCACAGCACACTTTCAGATGTTAGCTTTAAAAAACAACGAGAAGGCATTCAAAACATACAGGAATTTCTTCAAAGATATCGACCCACGAAAGATTTTTCTCCCTCAACCTATCAAACAAAATAAAAACAATTTAACAATGAGATTCGGATCAATTATTCATCTACATGAAAAATTTATCAAGAAACAAGCTAATACATACTTCTCTCCAGTGAAATTGTTATTGCGATAAAGTTCCATGAAAGAATCTGTGAGCTTCATTGCCTTGAGAGCTAGAACACCTTGATTGGACCTTGCTGGATCATATATGATGCAAACACATCGTTTTATGTTCTCCTGGTAGGGGGAGGAAAATTATCAGTTAGCAACTATTATTATAAACAATAAATTAAAAAGGAAAACAGAGTTTAACCTACATCATTGAGGCATATATTAACTCAGATGTCCATTCAATTACCAAATATAATAATAACAAAAACTATAAGTGTACACATTTTTGATTTTTCTAATGGTAATAACAATATAAACAGCAAATCAATCAACGCAAAATTTAAACGGACAAACTAAGGAAGGCCTAAAATAAATGGAAGAACAGAATGATTATACATCTGTACTGCCAGAGGCTTAATGGAATGATATAGGAAATTCCATTTGTGGCTGATACTCCAGGTCACTCGACAGTTATGTCAAAACCTTATTGATATGTGACATACATTTGGGTTTAGAATCTCCCAGCAAGATGATACCCTAGGTAGAATAAAAAATATCCACTTTGGTTTTGTATGCGTCACTACCGAACTACGCAACAAATAAACTGAGAAGTTGGATTGCCCTTCTCTTAATACACATCCATTAAAACCAGCTTCAATTTTCATGTAGTGCCTCTTATTCAAGTTTAGTGGGTGCACATACATAAAACATAGTCAGTAAAACGGGAAACAAGATGGCTTTCTGTTTGAGGTATGAACAAGTGTTTAATGAATATTGAAGTTCAAATAGATAGAATGCTAAAGCACCTTAGTACACACGAAAAATCTTACCTGATAATTCATGAAGGTCTCGATCAGTTCCACAGTCTGAAATGATCCAAGCAAAGTTGATTGATACCTGAAAATGTTTCAGATAAGAAGGTATGTGAATAGAATTTTGACAAATAAAAATTGGTCTATAACACTACATCTCTGAGTGTCAATATATCGAAACAGCTACTATTCATGAAAAGGTACCACTTGACAGCCTATGCATACCCCAATCCTAAAATGCAAATAAAACCTGAGTGAAAAGGTACTAATTGGTAGCCTATGCATGCCCCAATCCGACAATGCGGAAAAATACCCGAAGTGCTACACATAGATTTGTAAATAAAATTAAATGTTTACAACCTCTCCCAAATGCAACCAAGAATAGATAGGGAGAATAATACGGATATGCAAATAAATAAAGAAACAGATTGGTTTATGTGATCTAGGTAATAAAATTTGGATACTTCTATCCTAATATGTAAACAAAAACATACAATCCAGCAGTGAATTATGCACATGCCAGCATGTTGTGCCATGTTCCAAGCATGATTTGTACCTCAAATAGGAAACAAGATAACGTACCACCCAACAGTGTTGTTGTCAACATTAACCTCTCTCAAGCATCTCATCATTTCAAGCTGATAATTAGCTCCATCTGCTTCAATCTCCTCGTCTTCCTCCCTAATCTGAAATTGTAAAGCAAACCAAGGTTCAAGCATAGGTATAAGTATGCAAAACAAACACAATACAGTTCTGCACACACTAAAGTTCCTCAAACACAAGGAAATAAGATTCACATACCGGGAAAGGAAAACAGTTGGTAACTTCAAGAACGCTGCCAACATCTAGCCCAAGAAGTTGCCCTGTAACTAGAGCTGGAGAAAACTCCTTGCAGTGCTTGATTATCTTCAATACAGCCTGTATGACACAGTTTAACATCAAAAAGCCATCCTTGTTATTACGTTCATGTTTTTATTTCATAATCATCCTCCTAAGTACTTCATTCACGAAAAGGAGCACAACTGCAGAACGATGAAGTGCTAGTATGGAGAAAAAAAACTAAAGATAAACGCAATGCGGAGACAAACATCCCAAAAAGAAACTCAAAAGCTGGATACTTGAACCATCAAAGCCCATCCGCAACACAATGTAAGGAAATTCCGTAGTGGACGTTTATCAGATGTTTCCAATCATAAACAAAATTTAACACAAGTATCACTCAAATTGGTTATGTATACAATGAATGTGGATTTGGTAATGCATTTATCTCTCCCCTCCTTTCATCACCCATCAACTATTTGGGTTCTTAAGGTGTACACTCAGTTCTTCTTTAACTAGTCCAAACAGGTTTAACCTTCTTAAATCACGCCATTCACTTTTGCAAGACACTAAAGTTAGTTCAGTCGAAATCATCTTTTACACATCAAATTTATCATAACCCTTCCATCTAATCAAGGGTTAGTTTGTGGTTAAAGGAAATTCTGAGTACACAAATCAACCCACCTAACTATCTATAAAACAAAACAAAACAAATCTAGTACTATAAACAAGTAGAACACCAAAACAGAAAATTAAGAAGCTCGAGAAATCTAATTAAAACCTTAACATAAACAAACAGAAAAAATAAGAGTAAGGCATTATAATACTAATTATGCGATTATTACCAATCCTTCAATCTGAACAACCCTGAGTGGTTGAGCAACTTCTTCTGTAGCCGCAACTTGAAGGAATGACCTAATCATTGGTGCTGCAACAACCACAAACACCCAATATTAGAAAGAAAAAAACTCAACATAAACCCCAGAAACAAGAAGAAGAAAGAGATTACTCACGATTTGCCATGATTTCACTGCCCGAAGAGGAGTGAAGAAGCTTTTAGGGTTTTATTGAGAGAGAAACAAAGGTCGAGATTAAAGAAGCCTTTTTTCTCCTCTATTTTCCTCAATTGTTTTTATGTTTATTATGTTTACACCCCTCGGCCCCAGAGTAAATGTAACCGTGTGGTTGCACACGTGTGCACCCGATTTTTGTTTTTCTTGGTAGCTTTTTTTTCTTTCAATCTTTCTGGGTAAACTGTTTATTGCCTGTTCTTTGATATGACATGCAGAACAGGAGTGAAGTCTACTAGAGTTTTTTTCATCTGCTTGGAGCTGATTCTACTCTACTCTCTACTTTGTTGTGTGGTGCTTCAAAGGGCAACCCTGGTCTTTCAGGTTATAGTTTCGGCGTCAGAAATCACTCTGGTAATTTTGTTTTTGCCCGAGCCTGGGGGTTTGGGTGTGGCCACAAACTATGTTGCTGAGATTTTTGCTAGTATTAGGGCTATGGAATGGGCTATTGAGCATCAGAATTACGATGTGACTTTTCAAACTGATTCTAGAGCTGCAATTTTTACTTTCAAGAATGATAACTTTCCTTGGATATTCTGGACAAAATGGAAAAGAATTTGTTGCCATCTGAAGGTCATTCACTTCAAACATGTTTAGATCAACTTTTCAGCTGATCTGTTTAGAATGGAGTTTCCTGACACTCCTTACTTCGGGTTTCATTAGTGTGTTAGTGGGTTTTTGGGCCTATGTTTTGTTAATTTTATTTTGTTGGGCTCTGTGACCCATTTTTGTTTCTTTACTTTATTTTGGACCTTGGTGGACATTTTGTCCCCTGTTAGTTGTTACACACAATTGTGTGGTGTGCCAACCTAAAAAAGAGTAAAATTTAACCACTTTTGCAGCGTATTGAAATCGTGACTTGTTCTTTATTTTTAAGGATCGAATCGTATGTTGGATCGTGACTCAAAGATTCATGGTAAAATTATAAAACTACCTAAAATGTAGTGATAAGGTAACAACAAATAACAACGTGGAAAAATGGTTTGAGGTCGTTCCATATAAATTTGATGTTTTATGTTCGAATCCTTTCCCTTACAATTTTTGATAGAATAAATCTCCATATCAGTCGAGTTCAGCACCAAATCATCTGGTTTTGATGTCTGCTTACAAAATTTCAAATACAGGTTAGTTTCTCTTTTAAACACTTGTAGGTCATCAGTCATTCAGGCCTAACATTGATAAGTAAGTATATCTTTTAAATCAGGTACACATACCCTTCAAATCAATTGAGCTCACAGACTATATGAATCATCCAGGTCTAACACTGTTTTGATGTCTGCTTCTAGACCACTCTTTAAAATCTCCCTGGTTTATGATCTGTTATTAAAATTCCATCTTGGATACAGGCACAAACAAATTCACCATCGCATAACGAAAGTTGGCGACTTATAACAATACAACAGAAAGAACAAAATCATGAAAGTATAAAAAATAAAAAATCGGATATGAATTGCAAAACAATAACCCGAAATTTCATGAAAAATGATCTTGCTCTAGATTAGAGACAACAACAACATATTACTAATTATAAGCAAAACATAAGAGAAACATATTGCTAATTTTATAAGTCATTACTAAAAACTGCAGGAATATAGCAACAATAAGAACCAATAACATATTCAATTTCACCAGGTTTTCTTCTTCCTTCTAAAGCTTATTCTTCTTATTTAGGTTTTTATTAATTCCTCTATTCGCCCTTCTGCCCCAACATAAGTACAAGATTTGAGAGACGCTAAGCTTTCAAAATAATTAAAGGCAAGCCTGGTTATATTATTAGGTTTATTTAGTTCTCTAACATTTCCATATTTTGGGTCATACAAAACTAGACTACTATAACTAGTGAATAAAATCTTACCATTCTCAAAAGACCACAACGAAATTAAAAATCTATAAGAGTTCTTGATAGACACATATTTATGTGTCTAATTTGTTCTCAATCTTTATAATGTTGGAACTCAATTTTTTATTAATATTGTGTTTTTATGTATGTGTAGGTGTTTTTGGGAAATAAACATTTTTCGAAAATTCGGCTCAAAAAATTACTAAAGGCACCCAAAATTACTAAAGGCACCCAAAATTACTAAAGGCACCCCAAGGAATGTTCTAAAGGGACCCCAACATAGGATAGGGGGACACCATCTTCTTCTCAAATTTCAAACAGAATTTTGGCGGGAAAAAGAGTTGTAGAATTAGGGTTCGGTTTTTGGAGGTGTTTGGGAGAGATTCAATCGCAATATTCACTTGGGATGTGTTTAAGCTAAACATGGAAGGTATAGTTGTTTGATTCAACTAAATTGGGCTGAATAATCGAGTTGGAGTAAAACAGGGCAAGAAAAATATTATCGGATTTTCTTTGCCATATTTGGAAATTGTGTGTTTCTGTAAGGAGTGGGACGCGTTCTGTGAGCTGTTTGTAACATGTTGGAGTGTGGTAGCAGCAATCAGACGCGTGAAGGAGATAAAAATGGAAATTATTTCCGAAACTTGGAAAGAAGATAAAGAAATTATTACAGGATTATTCTGGAGTTATTGTGGAGTATTTTCGGTGTTATTGATATATAAAGGGTGTTGGAGGTGATTAGAAAGAGTTATAGAGAGATTAGAGAGGCTACAGAGCGAGAAATCAAGAGTTGCAGAGAAATATATTTTTCTGCTGCTGAAGAACACGAAGAACAGAAGATAAGGCAACGGTTCCTTCAACCATTCTGTCACGGTTTATTTATCCCAACTGCAACATTTATCTTCAGATTTGCAACGTTTATTGTCATCTTTGCAACGTTTATCTTCAACTCTGAAACACTTGTTTTGTAACAGTAAGTCTGTAACGCCTATAAACGTTGCAAACTCGTTGTTTTATAAACTCTCACCATTGATATCCGAAGAGAGTAAGAAATACTTATCTTGAGCTACGGCTAACCAATGAAGGTCTCCACTAAAAACCACTATATAGTTTTGCCGAAACTGGTAAGGTTTAATTTGCTTAGGTTTCCATGATTTTGATGTTAATGTATAGACTTGGATTTGAGTACTACAGTAAAATTTCGTTAAATTAATCCGTGATAAATTAATAACTTTATTAAAATAATATTTTTTGTCGGTCCTGACTTTGGCAAGTGTGCTAAATTAATAACCCCGCTAAATTTATAAGATAATAAAGAGTTTAAGTTTCCAATGGGCTCAACTAATATATAAAAATTAATAATCAGTGTAATAACACCAAATTAAACTTTAAATTAAAAAAACTAGTGTTTGCACATATATAGAACTATTGATAATGACTTTTCAAAATATATGTTTACCCCTATTTTTAGGTATTATTGTAGTTGTCACTAAGTGTAACTATATGTTAGTTTTTCCAACCAAACAACATGCCACATTCGTCCACTTATAAATACTTATCAATATCTAATAAAAAACTTATTCCAAGATTTGATTTGATATTTTTTTTTTAACACATGAGACATATTTTTAAAATTAAGTTAATATTAATACACATAGTAAATATGTTAACATAATATGAATACACTATCGAGTTTTGGTATGATTTGTTTTACTAGTTTTTGTAATATTTATATATTAATAAATATACTATTAGTTAATATTTTTACGTTGTGCAGATTGATAAATTAAAAAAAAAACTTATATAAACTTTAAAATAGTGGAAAGATTCGTAAATATATAAACATGTTATGGGTTTTGTAAAGCTTAAAATTGAAAATTGTTCATGATTTAAAAAATGTTGGTAAATGTTACTTAAAAAACTTTAATGTGTAAAGAGGAATTTTATTTTTTTAATGTGAGTAAAACACTTACTACCTCAACTTAAATTTGTATGTTTCAATATATTAATCTTATTAATATATCCATAAATTAATACTTCACTAAATTGATAAAATTTAATAGTCCTAAGACTAATAATTTATCGAAGTTTTATTGTATTGCTTCTAAGAGCTTCTTCACCTATTGCCAACTTATAATCATCGGTCTTTTGATCATAACCCAAACCAAACATTGTAACTTTCATTTCAGTTTTAACCATTCTAATTGGTTTGGATACTCCTGTAAATTCCCGTGTCATTGGGTTCCTAAGACAAGACCAACCGTATTACCATCGTAATCAACCACCCCGTATGCAAAATAAACCATTACACATCAATTGAACACCATAATGTAAAGATTTGAATGGGTAATTCATTTCAATAGCATCATCATCAATGTCACACGTTGATGATGCTAATGAATCATAACCAATGGAGTTAAGTACCTCAACAGAAGAACCTTCAAGCATGAAAATTGGGTTGTTTTTCTGGGTTGAAAACTCAAGGTGCAATTTAATTAACAAAATCAGAGGTAAGGATTAGGGCATACCAATTCTTGTAAACATACACTTACATTTAAGTAATGATTCAACTGGTAACCTCAAAAGAATTTCATGGTAGATCTCTTCTGGAATACTTGACATTTCTCATCTTCTAATTTCTTCAGTTAGGGTTTATGTTTGTTTTGTGGTTAAGGAAACCAAGGAAATAAAGCGGAAGTGATGGATGTTTGTTGGAAATATCCCCAATCAAACTTCCATTTTTAATTTTCGGAGATTGGGGTTTCAAAATTTCCTGGAGGAAAGAGAGAAAGACAAAGAGTTAGTGAGGGTTTTAATGGTAAATGAAGAGGCACTGGCTTTTGTTCTATTGATATTTTGGGAGTTTAGAGCAACTCCAGTGTGATGGTATATTGGCTAATTTGCCAATTATACACCTACAATGGGATGGGCAAACCCAAAAAATATGTTGGCAAATTGGCATTTCGGAGGGTTTGCCCATCGCGTTTCAAGTTGAATAGATTGAACCAACTTGAGACGAGGGATGTATCAACTTGAGACGCTCGTCTTAAGTTAGGCCGAGTGAAATTGTTTTTTTTTTTTTGAAGTTTGTTTATACAAAAACTGGGTCCTCTAGTTAAATTTTCCAATTTTTCCACTGTGGAGAAATTAGTTTGCCCTTCCACGTGGACATGCAAACTAACAAATATACCAACTTCCACTGGAGTTGCTCTTATTTTGGTTGATATATACATACGACTGGAAGGGCTTACAACATGCTGAGAGGGCCTATGGAATATTGGAAATGAATACAACAAATGTGCAAGTTGAAGAGTGTTAAAATGGATTAATCTGTGACACTTGCCGCAAGGACCAACCTGTTTGGATACCACTTAAGAAATTATTTTTTAACTTCTGAAAGCAGAAAAATCAGAAGTCAATTTGGGTATCCAGTTTAACAATAACTTGGAGAAGCATAAAAGTTAGTTTTTGCTTTTGGCTTCTGATTTATACACCCCTCTAAATCCGGAGTGCACGTTCCGGCTTCTACAATTGGTCCATGTTTCCTTATATGGTTTCCGGTTTTCCATTTTTTCTTTTTATTTTCTATTTTAAAATCCCCACCCTTTTAATTGGAACAAGGACAAACTAAAAAAAAGCTTACCCATTTTGAGTCAATTTGAAATTCGACCGTCGGATTTTCACAATTTTAAAATTCAGCTGTCAGATCCCGTGTGAACATTTAATATGAACCATTAGATGGACTGACTTTTAAGCAATGAATCTAATTATAGTCGTCAAGATCATATTTGATTTAATTTTAGATGTCGAGATGATGAAGGAATTCGGTGTAATATATCAAATATTTTAGGGGCTTTATTTAATGTATCAATACTTTTGAAGAACTAAATTAGAAAAATATATACAACTGAGTTTCTGCAGAAACTCGCTTTCTTCTCTTCTCTTGCGTTTGCGACTCTGAGCTCTGAGGAGGCGAAAATGGTGAAATTTGACAGTTGATGTAGATGATGATGTTATACCACATTAAATCTTTATATTCAATCAAAGTTTCTTCTCCAACTTCGATTCAATCTCTGTTAACCAAAGTTACTCGATTTGTAACCCTAATTTGCTTTCCCATATTATTTTTTTAAAGAAATTAGGGTTTCAATTGAGTAATTTTAACCAACAGAGATTGAACAGATAACAAACATCGCATCAAAGAATTCTACTGCTTCAAGAAGTTAGTTTCTTCTTTTGATTCTGTTGAATGATTTTTTGTGATAATTTTTGTTTTTTTTTGGTAATTTTTGACTCTGTGAATAGAAATTGAAATTAGGGCAAAAATTATAATCACATTCATGAAGATATTTTCTTATGTTATCAAAAAGCAGAAGTGAATACAGAACGTGCTAAACATGATATTTGGATAGTTATATAAGATTTTGAATGATGGGTGGAGAAATTTTGGAGTACAATCTATAATTGGAACCAAATATTTGAAGTGAAACCTCAGTCATAGACGGACATTGATTTTGAAAACATGGTAAAAAATTCTTTCACTTTCTCTCGGTTTTTTTTTTTTTGTGGTGCTTTTGATCTTTATGACTAACTATTAGTAAGTGATTATTTGATTAATGGTTGGATTAAATTCCCTAACTGATTATATATTTGTCTTTGTTGTTATTTTTTTGTGTTGATGAAGGGTTGTTGTCGTTTGTAATGTTTTGGTTGGGTCAATTTTGTAATGGTTTAATTGTTTGAGGTTTCGAATCCTGATAGTTCATAGTGTTTGTATATGGGTTACAATAGATTATTAAGATATATATATAGGAAATAAAACATAATTTGTTCAATACCGTAGAAATTCGACTAATTGATCCTTTAACGTTGTCAGTTGTTATTTTGTCTGACTATTAGTAAGTAATTATCAATTTTATAACTATTAGTAAGTAATTATTTGATTAATGGTTGGATTGAATTCCCTGACTGATTATATATTTGTCTTTGTTGTTATTTTGAGGAGAATGTTGTGTTGATGAATGGTTGTTATCGTTTATAATGTTGTGGTTGAGTCAATTTTGTAATGGTTTAATTGTTTACGGTTTCGAATCCTGATAGTTCATAGTGTTTGTATATGGGTTACAATAGATTATTAAGATATATATATATAGGAATTAAAACATAATTTGTTCAATACCGTAGAAATCCATTAATTGATCCTTTAACGTTGTCAGTTGTTAGTTGAAACTGTGCATGAATACAAGTGAGTTAATTTTTGGTATGCATAAAACATTGTTATGGGTGTCTTAAACCATCTACCTCATGACCTAAAGGCTAGGTCGATTTATTCTCGACCAGTTTCTCTTGGACAAAGTCGAGCCTTGAAGTAGAAGATGTGAGTTTATAGAAGATATTGAGTTTATAGAAGATGGTGAGATGGTCCAAACTTTAATGGTTCGTTTTTGAGTGTTTATAGAAGATGTGTTAATTGGGAATTTGATCTTAGAACAATTGAGGGTGAAGAGGTATCTCTGTTGTAGAAGATGGAGGAAGAATAAGTGCGTACAAGTGATTTTCTTGGCAGAGATGGTGCTTTTCGAGATGAAAGAAGTTTGGGGGTTAAACCTGTTGTTGTTGTCGCTGACAAAACCATAAGAACTGATGCTACTATTGATGTGTGTTACAACAAGGAGGAAGAAGTTGGTTGTTGTAGTGTATAGAAAGTTGGGTTTGAGAAGGTATGCAAGACATAGACAAAAAATAATGGGTTTGAGTTTTTATGGGTTTCCAACGAGAATAAGAAAGAGAGAATAAGAGAATAATTGTTGTTTATCTGAAAAGAGATAGTCTGAATGAGGGAAATTGCAAAAAAAAATAGAGAAAACAACGAGAAAGAAGATTTTTATGTTGGTTCAGTTTGGTTAGGGTGATGAATGACTGCAATTAAATTTGAGTATGAATCAGATTGTCGAAAAAACAATTAAGAAGTTCTCTGCCGTGATTGTGACGTGAATGAGTTTATTTTGAATTCGTGATTAGATGCAGGGAAGGAGAGATGACATGGCTTAGAATAACACAACACATTGAAGCAAACGTTAAGTCTTGCGCTAAAGTTGTTTGAAAGAAAAGACATATAATATGTGGGACATTAGATTACTTAGCACAAGAAATGGTTGAGAACAAAGGTCATGAGACTCATGACCAATGCAGTCAATCTCGGCCGTTACGACCGAGATATCGGTGCTTTTCAAGGTATTAGGAGAATAGCTTGACGATATCCGAGATTGCGCTGACCGAGATTTTAACGTGAATATCGGCCGAATCTCCCTTATCTCGGCTGTGACGAGTCGCCCGTATCTAGGGTAAAACGGGTATTTACTATTCTAATCTAACGGTCCCTAATCTCTTGACGATCCAACGGTCCATCTTTATTTTTATCACTCGAATCCAACAGAAGAAACCTAATTTCTCTACCTCTGCTGTTCTTCGTTGCGCATGTGAATCATTAATCTCCCATCTTAGGGTTTCAATCTTCATCAAGATATTCTCCTAGGGTTTCAATCTTCATCAAGATCTTCTCCTAGGGTTTCAATCTTCATCAAGATCTTCACCGAACCAGAATTATTCGATGACAGGAACATAGCTCTATACCTTCATCAAGATCAACAGGTTAGTTTTGGTTTTAATTTGATTGTAGTTTTTGGATTTTAATCAGGTTTTGACCAGGGGTTTTTGGTTATTTAAGGTTTTAGAGTAATGGGTTTATTTACTGTGTTGTTTACTGTGGCCTATGATGAGTGACCATTTCATAAATGGAAAACTCATGGAAACTGATTCGAGTTTGGCATTAATGATCTATGAATATGCTTATACAGTTCCAAGTTTTCAATGGCTGGAGCTGTTGATAAGATTAGATGTAAGTTTCCTAAAATGCATATGACAGCTAAAATTTTGAAAGTTAAATCTCACCCAACTACTTCAGGTAATGTATGGAAAATTCTTAGGGATGTTTGTGCTACTGATTTCAAGATGTGGACTAAAGGTTTCAAATTAGCCTCCAAATGTTACTTATGCGGCAATGGTGATAATGATATATAGCATATTTTGTTGTAGTGCAGGTTCGGGAAAGAAATTTGGTGTTCGTTATGTAATGTCTTTCATTTCCTATTCCTGGGAGGTTCTCTGATATTTTCTATTCTGCAAAAACATAATAGCCCTATTGTGAAGGAAATCTGGATTGTGGCAGGTTTTTGCACAATGGTTGAGTTTTTGTTTCTCAGAAATAAAGTTGTCTTTGAGGGGAAAAGAATAGATAGAAGAAATCTCCAGATAAGAATTTGACAGCTAACCAAAGAGTGTCAGATAAGAATGAAGGGAGACAGGTGGTCTGGTAGTTATGTTCGCCAGATACTGCAGATTTCTGGTATTGTTTGCAGGAGAATGAAGGTTATTGGAGTCGTGCAGCATAGTTGGGCTCTTCCAAGTGATGATTTATCATTACTTGTTGTGATGGGGATGGAAAAGGAAACCCTGGAGCTGCTGGTTTTGGGTTTGTACTAAGAAATTACATTGGTTTGGTCAGTAAAGCTGTTGCAGGTGGTCTGGGAAGTGCCACTAACTTTGTTAAGAGATTGTGGCGATTCTTTTTGCCTTGGAGTGGGCTAACAATCTTTAGTTAAGGTAGGATTAACTATGATTCTAAAGCAGCAATTCAGGCTTTTCAAGTTAACAACTTACCTTGACATGACATAGCAAGATGGCGAAGAATAAGGTATCATTTCGAAGCTCTGCAGTTTCAGTATTGTTTTCATGAAGCCAACTTTTCTGCAGTTAGCCAGAGGGCAATGTCTTGGTTATGATTCTATTCCTCCTTGGTCTACATTTCCATCTATTCAAGATTTGTTGCAATTTACAAAATAAAGAGGATTGGAGAAATGACTGTAATGGCTCTGGTCACTAAATCAAAATGTGGACATTATACATAATGTTGTTGATAGTCTGCTATTTTATGCACATGTTGATAACTCATGTTTTTGGTTGTCTAATATGTTGGAACACTAATTAAAGCTGGAACATTAATTAAACCATAAAACTGTTTTGACTGAACACTAATTAAAGCTGGAACATACAGCTTACAATCAAATGTACAAGTTTGCAAAGAAAAGATTTCATCCAGGCTCCCCTGTTCTGTTACGAGGCTTTACTCACCACAGATTGAATGTTGTTAAGTCAGGGAGAAGTAGAGAATAAGATTGGATGGCAGTAAAGTATCACCACCCAAGAAGTTACGCATAGACTTAAGAAGTGATGAGATATTGAAACTGTTTGAAAGCATTTCTGGTCAATGCATCATGGGATTGTTTGCATTGCATGTATGTTATATCTTATGCGTGGTGGAGTGGGATTCTCTTTGTGCACAAGGAGATACAGGGTTTAATTGATGTCCCTCATATAGGGTTGAGAGGACATTGTGCTAGGATCAACTGTCACTGTGTAGGAATGTCAGGTTTTGCTTTCTTATTGTAGGAAAGCATTTCTGGTCAGTGCATCATGTGATTCTTTTCATCTGTTAGACTAGACGTTTCCTCTATCTAGAAGGTTTTGCTTTCTTATTGTAGGAATGATGATATCTATAATGATTCTCTTGATATTGATTCTGAACAGAATTAGAGTTGTAATATGCTTGTTGTTTAATCTGGATTTTTAGAACTTTGAAAGCGGTGTTTATTTTTGTTTTGGAACTTTGAACTTAAAGTATGGTTGTTGTTTTAACTGATTATCTATTTTCCTTTTTTAAAATTTATGTTTATGTATTATATTTGCAATAGCTTTAACATTTACATGTATATAAAATTTGGATAAAAAATTTGGAATTTAGTTCGAGATTTCGTCGATAATCTCCCCGAGATGTCATTGTCAAGGTGTCAAGATCCCGACCACGACGAGACCGAGATCCGAGATTGACTACATTGCTCATGACTGCTCAGTTGCCCGGACAATGGATCTTTTTTTTTACAAATTTTATTTTAGGTTCCGCGTTTGAAACATCTAAAAGGTAATGAATACGGATCCTGGGAAAACACTAATTTATCGACGCTCTCTACTTGTTACATTTAATACTATCAGCGAATCAAAAGGCTGTCACGACTCGCGCTTTTTTAGCTCTATCTCCGATTCTCCATTAATATCTTTTTTTACCTTTTTTGCTCTGATAAGCAGGCTATCATGCGCCTCAATTACCAAAGCCACACTAACACTAACTCTCCTGATAACCAAAACCCCAGTAACATGCATTTCATCATCATCATCATCATCATCATCATCATCATCATCATCATCATC
>JAJJMC010024063.1:541745-574294 GCA_023531435.1 Papaver californicum | reverse complement strand
TCGGTTTTAATTGTTTTACAAGAAACAAAACCTAGTTTTATAAGAAAACCTAAACCTAACTTGGTTTGCAAGTAACTCTCTCCTATAAAAAATACAACTCTTAAAACTGTTTTCAAGATATCCCAGAAGCGGCTATTATCATGTCTTCTTTTCACCATCTTCTCGCTTTGTTTTGCGCTTTTGAGTGTTTATTTCCCTTCCTTCCCTGTTGCTAAGTTCAAGAGTGGGTAGTTTGTATTGTGCTAATACAAGCTATATCGGGCAGTCTTATCCTGGACACATCTTCGCACGTTGGGGTTTAGCATTGCTCTTCTCGAGTATACCCGTGAACTAATATGTTCAGGACAACTTGTTGAACCTGTGATTCTGCCCTCGTAGTTGTCCGTGGTAGAGTTTGTTTTCAATTCAGTTTTTTATATATTATTCTGATACATCTAACGTTGTTGTTTATTGTTGTAAGATTCCAACAAGTGTTAATACTGCTATTACAAATGTTACTAAAAACTGAAATAAAGATACACTAGGAATTACAAACTCAACTAGCAAATTAAACTAAGATAATGAAAACTAGAAAAAGGAATACAAATTCGCTTGAAGTGAAAATGCAATAAACTGAAGAAAAAAAAAAAACTTAAGATGTACAAGTGTCGAGCTCACCGGCCTATTCATATATCAATTAGGATATTGCTTGCTGCTATGATAAGGGTTAACTGAAGCTGAGATACTCTTATGATTTCAGTACCCATGGAATCCAACCTGCGGAGAAGATGTTTTATGCTGCTTGCTGTGGTAATTCTGTCAACTTGGTCAAGACATTAGCTGATTCTAATAATCTAATAAATGACCAAGGTGAGAAGGCATTGAGTACGGCTTGCTTCTGGCTGCATCACCAATGCACCAAGGATGGCATATAGCAAATCATGATAAAATAGGTCAAATGTGAAGCTGTAACTAAACTGCCAGTCCATCTGAATTTGGGAACCGATACCCTCTAAAATTGGTACAGATGAGAAATTGTGCTGAAGAATGCAAATCGATTATGCTATTTGCTTTGATTGCTCAGGTCAAAGCTCAAAACAGGTATCTAAAGGACTAATTTGGACAGAACCAAAATAAGGAAATCCCCTAAGAGGACCTAAATCCCGATCATAAAACACAATTCCAAGGATAAACCATGCTCTTTGGAATACAATTATAATTGTAAAAGAAAACAAACGAATCCTAGCAATCCAGTGACGGAACAGGGGGTGGCTGAGGGGTGCTACAGCCACCCCCAAATCTCTAAAAGACACCCAAATTTTACTTTTTATGTGTATTTTTTTAATTTTTTTTATAGCCCCTAGAAATTTAATCTTTAGCCCATAATATTGTTTTAGCCTATCTAGATTTTCAATCCTGCTTCCGTCGCTGTAGCAATCAAATCCGGACTAGAACTTTCAGAGGAAAACTACAAAGAACACTGCAATACTTTGCACCACTGACCAAGGGACAAACAAGGCATGGGAATGAACAAACAAGAACAGGACAAAAACATACTGAAAAGACGATGGTCAGAAGCATATTGTTAGTCAAAAACATTAGCGAAAGAAACCTCGCATGGAAATTTTGAAATATAGGATAAATTAATCAATACTTGGTTAGTAAGAGATTAAGAAAGCTCTAAGCAATGATCATGGCTTTGTATTCAGAAAATCATATGAATTCCTGACTTGTTTATTCTCACAACTTGCGAAGAATATTGGGAAAAAAATCTCGCAAGTCGCTCGTTTTCATGATGCACATGCTCACAACATTACACAGAAATAAAGGAAACTAGAGAAGGTATATTAGACTATCAGTAGACGAGTTTACTGGTAGACATTGGACATAGTCATTTACATAGTTCTAAGTTCCAACAAAGTCGAATAGGAATATCAAATTACCTGAATCAAGAAAATTAACGTCTTTTTTCCTTTTTCTTTCTTTTTAACCTATTGATATTATCAAGTTCAGTTCGCCATTACAATGGTGGACGATCCCATTTCTTATTTTACTTTGCGCATCAAGTTAACACAATTCAAACCATGTTCGAATAGTACAATCATTACTTGCAGATGCCAACATGTGAAGATTCCTGGGATTCCAGCTCTCACAGTTTACAGCTCCACAATACCCAAGTAAGGATTCTAGTGGCCACCTGTGCTGCACCGCTAATATATAGAACCTGAAGCAAATGTTTACCTGTTCAACCTCAAAATACAAAAACCCCTTGTGCCTAAAGAACTCATAAAACAACATGTAAGGGGAAACTACAAAAGAATGTAAAAAAGGTGAGAAACCTAAAATTGTATGCCCTTTAACCATTCACGTGTTCATTTTCACACAAATATGTTGCACAAATAAGTAACTGACATCATAGACTAACCATTGGGGTGTTTATTTTCATTCAAGTCTAATACATGAATAACAGCATAGGCAAAGTTCCGATTTAGCATGTAAGATGCAACCTTCTGTTGAAGATACTAATACCCACCCTATTTTGATTAGGGATACAGACTTTAGACTTTCAAGATACCGGTGAGAAGAGGCTCATTACAAACTTGTGACTGGTGATTGGATATTGAGTTACAGTGAGAAGACAAATAAAAAAACTTCTTCTCGTCCTGTTCATTTCGGACAAAGTTTCTCCATCGATGTTGTAAATATAACAAACGATGGACGACAAACCAAGGAATCTACTAAATTTTTTATCCACTAGATCACCTCCCACATATGCAAGAGGATTTTGGTCTCGAAAATTCACTTGCAATGAATTTCTACTCATCTGTAAGGTAACAGTTTTACCCCAAGTTTTACAACCCTATTGAGGATTCTGGATACATATAGATACAAGCATACAACTATTCGAGCAAACTGGAGAAGCTCATAACACAGAGATCCTGAGATATTACGCCACAGTCTGATGTCATAGAATCTAATTAACACCACTGTCTGATACACCAGCAAAGTTTGAAGCTTATGAGAATACAGTTTTGCTACATGACTACCACTTACAACTACCAATGGATAGAGGGCAAGGATCTGAGCACTTGCAGATGTAAGGCCAATGAGCCCTTATAGTTAGTATACCAAGATACAACCTACCATAGATATGTTTGATAGTTTCTTTGGTAGTTGCGAGTGGTAGTCGAATAGCATTTTCTATGGGAAAAACTAATGAATGAGATGTTCTCAACTTCAGGTCATGTTATAAAACTACCACTATGCAGTAAAAGATTTTTAGGAGATTTTGTCAAGGTCACTTTCAGTCTACTAACTACCCAACAGCCGAGCAAGAGTGCAAATATGCTATTATTGAAATAGCGCCCTTAAGTTTGGTTTTGATTCCCAGCACAGAAGAGACATATTCAAGCTGTACAAGGATTGCTAGGTCACTATGTAAATGTGATATATGTTGCACCAAACTAATTTCAAGTAAGGAAATTAAAGGGAAGACTTGACATGTTGAATTAACGAAAATGAAAGAACTTCATACAAAGAAAGAGGGCTGGACTAACATGTTTCATGATGGATATAAGATTAGGATTCTATTCATAAGAATGTCTCCTGCCAACAAAAATTGATGAAACTGGCACAAAACACGCCCATAAATAGTGCGTAAAAATGAACCCCTTCCTCAATCAAAAATATATTATTAAAAAGGGGAAGTAATACTTGAGTCCTAGGTTAAATAGTAGGAAAAGAAAAAAACTGGTTTGTGACCATAATGACCCTCCATAAGAACAGTCATCCATGACTCCCTATTTACCCTTGGATCTCATCATAAGCTAGTTCATAGAAAACCAATGCGAATTTTGCCATTAACTTCTAACCAAATTTTTTGGATACAATTGGCAGATACTGGTGAAAGTAGTATCTTTAACAAACATTTTCCCATCGCTCAGGGAGTTGCTGAAACCTAGTGAATTAGACAAGTACCCATACTATTGTCTTTTCTGCGTCAGCTGGTAGTTTTGGGATGCAATTCTATGTTACAAACCAATTACAGCTTGTAAACAGATGATTCCATGTTACATATACAGATATCATAAAGGCGGCAGCTTCCCTGACCGACACATCCTTTATCAATTCAGTGTTTCCAAGTATGTGATTACGATGTTGTCACTAACTATAGCGCCAACTACGAATTAGTGAATAAAGTTGAGATTAGGACAGGATTTGATCAAAAATCCCTCAACTAAAAAACCATGACAATAACTCTCACTGAGGCAGCTGAGGAAACGGAAATCTGGTGGATCAGATCTTCCAGACTGACGAAAAGCTTTTGGACTAGGAAAAAGGTACTCTAACCCTCCACACAAGCAAGCACAAGAAAAACAAGCGAACTAGAAGTTATTCCAAAAGCAAGACCAGGAAGTGGAGCTATCACAGAAGCGGGAGCTTACCATGATCGACTCCACCCATTTGTCCATGCCTAAGAAGGTGGATGAATGTTCTCCTAATCACTATCTCTGAATGGGAGTGACTAATGATGATGACTTACACCAACTATAAAAGATATCGTCATTTGACATATGGCTCATGGTGGAACCCTTCATCCTTCCAATCTATAAATAGGATATCAATAAAAGAAAATAAAAAAAATCCCCAAACGAAGAACAACCAAAGAATTATAAGAAGTAAGCAAAGTATCAGAATGAAACACGAGTTTATACACTTAAAAACAAACCCACATTGGATCTGAGAACCAACCTAAATCGCCTTCTTGCCAGCATTTCATGATCAACGAGAGAAGATATGCATTAAGCATTTTATGCTTCACTGGTATCGAGATCGAATGACACCAAGAGAGAGCACTCTTGTACACAACCATGTCCTTTGTATGAGTGCAGACAAAAGTGCTCTCTCTCGTTGTCAAACAAAGCTTTACTCAACAAAGCTAATTCGTCAGCCTGCAAAAAAGAAACAAATATGAAAGCAAAATAAACTTTGAATCATATGAGGGGTATATAACCAACTAGATTAACATCAAAAGTGAAGTAAAATCAGAAGAAAACTTTATCCTCTTTTGAGTAGGCAATTTCATCCGGTTCTATGATACCTTGCTCCAATTCCAAGTTAATGTCTATGCAAGTTTGTCTCATGCAATTACTAGAAATATAATCTCTTAAACCTCTTTTTTTTCCCATCAATCACTAGGGTTTACACATCAGCTACAGTGAGACCACATATCGCAATTGAGCAATCAACAATTTCTAAGACTCCGTCAATACTCAAGTTAGTTGTTAAATATATCTGGTAAAAAAGAAATATATTAATTATGAGCTATGTTTTAGCTCGGAGGATGAAATTACAAACGAAATACTAAGTGTGTGTTGTATAGTGTGACTATCTGACATTAGAAGGTGCACAATATTCATGACATGCTGACTGAATTTTTTGGCACCTTGTGCCTGGGTATGCAGATCTAGTAAAACCTTTTGTACCAACACCAAATACTACAAGGTTATTACTGTAGCCTCGTAATCATATCAGAAACACAAAGACAATAATCAAGCTGATCTTGACACATGGTTACGAAATATACTGTCTACTTTTCGTCAGCAAGATAGGTTGTTGTGTACTTAACCGTTAGATATGTTAATATTGAAGAGGGATTCAAAATTACCACCTGTAGAGCAACAGTAAGGATTTTGCCAAACTTTTTCAAAGCTCGTGACAAGGTTAGGTAGGTAAACTAAACATTAAATTTTCTAGGGAGAAACTCATTCACATCAATGCTTAGAGGAATAATTAAAGACATAATTCCCTCTGATCATTCCATACACGCAACTGATTGTGTACGAAGTTTGAACAAAGTCAAAACAGATGACATGATTGACAAAAAATGAGCATTTGTAGTAAGTGGTAACCAAGCGATGAACAAAAAATATATGAATTGTAAGCAAACTATATCAAATATGCCGTACACTAAATAACAAGTCATAAGTTGAGGATAAACTTAGATCTCTCCTCCATTGTCCAATATTTCATGCTCGTCACTCAGGGCAGGCAGACTTGCATAAAGGTTGCATGCTTTGCAGATTACAAGATCATATGACACCGAGAGAGAGCACTCTTGTACACAATCATGTTCCCTTTCATGAATGCCGACAAGCGTGCTCTCTCTCTCGTTGTCATGCAAAGCTGCACAGAACTATCTCATCACAAATACATCTAGCTAATCTAAATTGGAACTGAGAACCAACCTAGGTCTCCTTCTTGCTAGCATTTCATGATTAATGAGAGCAGCTATGCATTAATCACTCCATGCTTCACTTGTATCGAGATCGAATGACACTAAGAGAGAGCACTCTTGTATACAACCATGTCCTTTGTACGTGTGCGGACAAAGGTGCTCTCTCTCATTGTCAAGCATAGCTTTAGTCAACAAAGCTAACTCATCAGCCTGCAAAAAGAAACAATAAGAAAAAACAAATATAATTTTAGAATCATATGAGTGGTCTATAATTGACCAGAATCATATCAAAATTCAGAAGAAAACTTTATCCACTTTTGGGTGGGAAATTACATTGTGTTCTATGATACCTAGCTCCAATTTCAAGTCAATGTCTATGCAAGTTTGTCTCGTGCAATTACTAGAAATAAAAGCTCTCTATTTTTTTCCCACTCAATCACCAGGGTTTATACATAAGCAAGACATGAACAGTAACATTACATATCACAATCGAGCAATCTACACTTTCCAAGACTCAGTCAATGCTCAAGTTATTCATTCAGCATATTGGTAAAAAGAAATTAATTAAACATGAGGCCAGGCATCCATTGCAAAACAGTTTCGTGAAGTCTCTGAATTATTGTACAGATAGCCCTTGATCTATGCTTTAGCCTGGAGGATGAAATTACTAAGAAAAACATAAAATGCATAGTGTATGACTATCTAACATCAGAAGGTGCAAATATTCATCACTCTGACTTCCTTTTTTGACACTCTATCTCTGGGTCTGCAGATCTAGTATTTGCCAGCAACAAATACTACAAGGTTATTAGTGTAGCCTCTTTATCATGTCAGACAATACAGAGATACTTAATCATGATGACCTTTTATAATTAGTAATATGAATGGTTAAGATATATACTGTTTACTTTTCATCAGGATTATGGGTCATTGGGTAGTTACTCGTTGGACATGTTAACGAGGGTTCCAAAATTATACAGCATGTAGTAAGTGTAAGGCTAATGTTCTTCAAGCTCATGGCAAGTTTAGATATGTAAACAAAACACTTAAATTCTTGGGAGAAACTCGTTCACATCAATGCTTAAAGGAAATACAGCAAATATATGGCAAAGCTCCCTCTAATCACTACCATACAAGCAATTAACTGAGCATGAAGTTTGAACCAAGTCATAAAAACTGACATGATTGACAAAAAATAAGCAGTAAATAACAATAACTTGTAGTAAGTGTTAACCAAGCGATGAACATAAAATATATGAACCATATATGCAAACCATCAAACACATGCGGTACGCTAAATAACAAGTCATAAGTCGAGTAATTCCCTCCACTGTCCAATATTTCATGCTCATCACTGAGGGCAGCCAGACTTGCATAAAGATTGCATGTTTTGTAGATTACAAGATCATATGACACCGAGAGAAAGCACTCTTGTACACAATCATGTCCCTTTCATGAATGCGGACAGGTGTGCTCTCTCTCGTTGTCGTGCAAAGCTTCAGTCCACAGAACTTTCTCATCTGAACTACATCAGATCTCTGCAAAAACAAAGAAAATGCTTCATGAAAATGTCACACAAGGCACTAAGTAACCAGATCCACATCAAAATCAACACTAAACACAAGAAACTTCTTACTCAGAATTATCACATACATATTCATCTACTGTTTGTTTGTAAGTACTTTCAAGAGTTAATCATTTAACCTTTGTGTTCAGGGTTTACTTCTACTGATTTACATGTTCTGTACCTTACTTTACTGTTTGTATACTTACATAAAATCTAACTAACACACATATATACAGCTTATTAGCATACTAGCCCTAAAATTTTCATCCATAGTAGACAAAAGAAACCCTAATCTAGATAGATAACTAGAAGAAAAAAATTCCAACACATAAAACTCAATCAAATTAAGATCTTCCAAGAATCTGAAACACACACAAAAAAAAAATTAGAAGAAAAGAATCACCCTGAGCATCCATCTACATGCATGTTGATGTGATATCACCAACAAACCCTAAAACAAACAAACAATAAGCTAAATCAAAATCAAGAAAAATGAAAACACATAAAAAAAAATTAAATCATGAAAAAAAAGGAAGAAAAATCATAATAATAATAATAATATCACTGACAACTCTCCCTCAAGAAATGAGAGATCCAGAGCAAGAGTATGAGTGTGAGATCATGTGTGTTCTTCAAGTCCTTAAATTCTTCTTCATTTTTACTACTGAGGTTAAAAAGGATAAGAACTGAAAAAAAAACTAAATACCAATAGGTATACCAAGATGACTTCCACCATTAGTAATCCGACACGTGTTTCATAGATATTTAGTATCTTGGATCAACGGTTGTTAATTCATTGGACCCACTGATGTCAGATATTTTGAAGTGACCAAAGTGATGATTACAAAATGGATGGAGATGATATTATCTTGCAAAAAGTACTGTTTTTTCTTGGTAATATACAATTGTACGGTACAGATGGGTGAGTACATTCACCACGTGTAACATCCGACGATAGATGTTTCTTCACGTTGTATAATGTATGTGGTCGGGTAATTAAAACGGTACTATTTACGGTAAATGGGTACGGACCCTGACCACCTTATCTTTAATGGTGTAAATTTACAAATATATCCCTAGTCACAGTGTACCTGTGATAGATGACTACTAGTTATCGTGGCAAGTGTTTACTAGATACGTGATTTATGAAGGCAGTGTTTTTCATTGACCAAATTAAATAGTAAAGATAAAGACTACACGACTTCCAAATTTATGTGGTTAGCCAAAGGTGATGTCCTCCTAGGGTTGGTTTGATTTTCTTAAAAAGGGTGGTATTATCCCCTGATTCCCTGGCCTTACCAGCAATGACTTTTTGCAGGATTGGGTCCATAAAGCTTTAAATAGTGTCTCCAAGGCTCCCGGAGGAGTCATTGGACTTTTACTTTTCTAGCTGCCGGACCATATATATTTTCTATCCCAATTGCAACATTATTTGGCTTTATTGTTAAATTTTTAAGTGTGTTTTTCTTGATTCGGTTATCGCTAAACGGGAAAGTTAATTTGGGACGGGTATAACGAGGAGTTAGCTGAGGCGATTTTAGGCCTAACACCGTTTTACGATGGAAACTTTTGTTAAACGTTTAGCTCATCTATACTTGTGGTTAGCTAATATAGATTCTGCCTAAGTAATTTCAGTCACGTTATGAGAGAGTTAAACTTTAAGTCTTGCTTAAAGCAAATAACCTTCTTCCTCTCAACATATTTTTCTCTAATCTTTCTTTCATACTATAAATATTTTTATGTGATTAATTTTATTTTGCTAATCATTTTTATTCGTTTTAATCTTTATTTGTATATCTTTCTAGTATTTTATATATCTTCTAGTTTTTCCTTCCACGGATACCACGTAACAACATAATTCACCTTCCACCATTTCTCCTCGCATCTTTCTTTTAAATTGTTAATCTTTGTCGATCAAAACAATAAAAATTAATTATAGAAATTCATATGACATTTAATCTAATTATGGAAGTTTTAACTTACGTTAAACTAGTAGTTTGGTGCATGTATATCACGTGCATTCATGTTATCCTTTCTCTATTTGTCGTTGCATAATTATTATCTAAATTACAATCAGTTAGTAATAGCTATGCTTAATATTTTGAAATAAAAATTATAGGGAAAATATATTTTAAAAAAATGTCCAACTTCATTAAACCTGGGGTTTTTGTTTACTTAGTTGAATTTTTTTTATTATATAGAAAAGGAAGGATCTGTTGACATGGTTGTTCATGTACTGTCTCACAGGTTTTGATCAATTTTTTTATAAATCCCAAACAATAATAAATTTGAAGTTAATTTTTTGGTGTTATGTTTTTTTACAAATTTTTACATTTTCACCAAAAATTAGTACATTCTGAGATACCAGACTTTTTCATCTACTGATTTTTATTTAAACCATCAATATTCAACAGTTGATTTACAACATGGTAGAATGTAGATGACGTACGGATAAATTGAAACACTGAAACACGTACAAAATGTATAACCAAAGTCGCAAGAGTTAAGACTTAAGAGCATGGTTTTTAGAATTTGCGAGTCACAAGTCAGAATCATACGAGTCGACTTAGTCTCTGGAAAATCGATTCGACTCGTCCGACTGAATCGTTTTTCCTAAGACTCGAGATTTGTATTTTTGAACTGATTCGGACTGATTTGGACACAATTCGAACGATTCACTCGTTTTTAACACAAAAGCTCTCAGGAAGAGTCGAACCTCAGACCTCTTATTTACTAGCCTAAGACACTAAACTACATATTAGTCGCAGAATCATCTCAAATATTATTTTTCCATCATAAAACACATCTTATTACCTAAAACATTAAGAGATATTAACATTTTACTTATTTTACCTATATGTAAAAATCAATTATGAATCTTCGATCCACGACTCAATATATGAATCGATTCTTAAAAATAAAAATCGAGTTATGATTCGACTCACGATTTTAAAACCTTGCTTAAGAGCACCATTTGTTCAAACAAAAAAATTTGTTGTTGAATCAAATTATTGGAAATTGGGTTTGGGATGACCACTCAAGTCCATGTCAAATTGAATGATAATTGTATAAGTAAGGGAAAAGATAATTATTTACAAATGTCCGGAGCAGTCACATGGTCCAAACTGTGATAATTCCCAACCATCGCATCGTGTTAGACTGTCATTGTTATGCAACAATTAATGATGTGAATGTTCCTACAGTCGCCTCGTTCGAAACTGTCTATGTTTCCAACAGTCGGCTAGTTTCAAAATTGTGCTAATTCGTAAATAACCACGTGGTTTCAAAATTGTGATTGTTGTCAGTGGTTATTCCCAACAGTCTTAATGTAGTTTCAACAATTATAAATAGGCATCCTCTTGAGAAGGATGTACATACACACAAACACAGAGAAAACCATATAAAGGATAGAGAAGAGAATAAAAAATCCTTTTGTATTTTGGCACTAACTTTGAGAGTATGTGAAAGAGAGTTGTGCTACATCAATTCACATTTGTTTTTGATGTTCATCGAAGTGATGTTGAAGAACATCAAAGGTATTGTTGAATGCTGGAGACATATGTCATTACCTATATCAGCATATATGGCAGGACATTAAATGTCTTAAGTAAAAAGATTACTCGTCTCAATACATCCCAGTAAATATATTTAAGAACTATAGAATGTTCTTCTCTTTCCATTCTTCTTCTTTTTATGTTTTGGTCTTTGGTAGCCAAGTATCACGACAGTTGTAATACATAAAAAAAGACCAATGTTACAAAGTCGTAACGAATTGACAGAGATAAACACACAAATCGTGTTATTTTAGAAATCAGTAACGAAGATTTTCTAACACGGATAAACCGAACTGGGTGAATTTGCGTAGATTAATTTGAACCTACCAAAATCTATTCGAGTTTGTGTTCTTTGTAAGCCCTACATACGAAAAACTGTCTGCATTATGTATTGGATGTTTTTGTTGATTTCCATAGATTAATGTGTGTGGACATGCATTTTTATTTTTTTTATTTTATTTTTTTTGATATGCGAAAGCCGTATCCAGACCCCATATCCGAACCCAGCCAGGCAGTCTGGCCCCACTACTAGACCCATCCCGCCAAACTCAATTATACAACTATATTAATACAAATACAAACCTTTATGGTGGGGATTGAATCCATGATTTCCTTTTTACTAGAGTTGATGAAAAACCATTGAGCTATAAGCTTGGACCTATTAGGGTAATTTAAACCGTACTATTTTACAGTAAACAGGTGCGGATCCTGACCGTCTTACGACTGTTTATCTTTTAATGCTAAATTTACTCAGTCAGTAGTCACTTGGTTAGTGATACGCAATAGTGTTTCAATTAATCGATTAAACCCCAGTTGAATGCTAAAACGTACACGCGAGACGATAAAGACTACACCATGGTTAAGCCTAAAGCTGATGTCCAAGGGGACCATGTCCTAAAAAGGTTGGTATCGTATTAAGGTCCAAGAGCTTTATCTAGTGTTTCAAAGGCTCCTGGAAGAGCCATGAGACTTACCCTTTTTGTTGGAATTTTAACATTATTGTGTGGATCTATCTGGCGCAAGGCCTTTCTTAGAATATTCAACCTCACAATATATATCTAAACATTTAAATTATACGGAGTACTTTATAAATGACTTTTATAAATGATTTTTCAGCTTAATTAAATCGAAAAATCAAAAATTAGTTTGGTGACCTATGGTCTAGAAGCAACAAATAAAATAAAATATTTTTCGTAAAGTAATATTGTATAACTTCTGTCTTCTGCTTCTGATGTTTGGATACGAGAAGCAGAAACACTCTGCTTCTTTATAAACAGAATTCAATCCCATTATTCAGAAGTAAAAATATTTTGCTTCATAAAAAATTAACTTCTCTGTTTATAGAAATTATTATAAAATCGTAATTTTAAACTAATTTATAATTTTTTTGGTTATAAAAATTGAAAAATAATTTTTAAGTGGTATCAAAATAGGCTATAAGGTAAATAACATTCTCTTAACATCCTAAGTGTGTGTGACTACAGGTGTTGGACACTTAGGGTTAAGGTCGTCCACTTTTGAAAAAGGGAGAGAACGGAACGGTAGTTGTCGAGTCAGTTCGGGCGGAGTTGGGTTGATGGGTCTGTTAGAGTGAGTGAATTTCTGCCATAAGGCCCATAACCAATCTTCTTCTTTTTTGTGCTTTTGCAAATAATAGTTGTCTAAGCGGGTAAATTGTTTATTCGAAGGAAAGAGGTGATTTTCTCAATTTCATTGATGTGGAAAGATTGTATACGTCATGTTAAGATATATCATGAAGAAAAACGTATTGAATACATGAATTTCAAAATGGAAATTGATGATACTTGGGGATGGCATTTGAATTAAAATTCTATCATTTAATATCACAAAAGTAATTAAAATTCTTCATCATTATCTTCTTCATTAAGATGGAATTATCCCATAAGGGAGTAATAAGCACAAAACACCATTAACACAATTAAATCCAGCAGCAATTGATCTTCATGCGAATGTAGAATCACGTCATGTCGAAAAAACCCGTCCTTGATGTATTTGAAACAATTGTAACAATCGCAGAAACTCCTATAAGACTATGAGAAATCTCGGATGGGTTTGAGAATACCATGAGAGTGATAATGAAATTGAAATAGAAAAAACCTAAAAATCGCATAGAATAACGATATTTTATTTAATATAATTACTAATAGAAATATTAAATTATTGTATCCAAATCTCATTGGAAAATTTGAATAATTCATATAATATCCACAGATTTGGAGTACAATACTGGAAATAATTTTTTTAGAAAGATTTATTTGCAGATAATTTTTTTGGAAAAAAACGGTTATGGGAGAGAAGAAAGGACCCTAAAAAATTTATTTGTCGATGTTATTATAGTACAACGGTAAAGTCATTAGGTGATGATATCGGTGCCCTAAATTCGAAACTCGTAAATACTGAATTCTTTATCCATAAAAAAAACAACAATTGATTTGTCTGTAGACGATACCAGTAGTGATGTCAATCATACGGGGGTATCGAGAGACGGGTAAAACCACAATTTCTAAGGATGTTGAAGCGACGAGTAGACTCTTATATCACCCTTTTAACACTAAATGAGAATGGCAGTAATGATTATCTTGGTGGTTCAACTAATAATTCCTGCGGTTTCCGGAAAACCATTTATACAGAGAATTCTAGCAATTATTTTCTCAAGAATTACAGTAATATTATTTGTTTAAGACAATTACGTACTTTCCGGATTCCGTACGGATGTCATCAAATTCAGAATGGTACCATGTATCTGACACGAAGAGTTAGCAGCCCTTGTTCCAAGTTCAATGTTTCAAACGGAGTCAGACGCAGTTGACTTATTTGGATATTACCCGTTGTTCATTATGTGCACTTGCCCTACATCCGCCCGACATTTTCTTATAACCATATCAAGTTGAGGGGAGCATGGGAATCATCCAGGCAAATAACATCTTCCATTATTTACCATTTTTTATTTTGTTGATTTTTCAGAAAAATAGTCTATTCTTATTGTTTGTGTTAAAAATCTCTACTGCACAAAACAACCAAAACTATCAATTTAAGAGCATCAAAGAGAATAGAAATTAACACGGATTTAACGTGGTTCAGCTTTTAATGGCTTACATCCACGGGTACTGAAATTGAAGGGATTTTATTAATGTTTCTAGTTACAAAATCGAAAGCTCCATTGGAGCTCTGGTGTCTTTACAGTAGTATCTCCGTGTTCTAGAGAAGAGAAGAGACCGCCCCCCCATCTCTCTTTCTTCCTTTCCTTTTAAATGAAAATCCGTCATCTTCGATCGATGAAATATCGAGCTTGGGTCGATGAGAAATCGAGCTTGGATCAATGGGTCACCCAACTTCAAATGATGAGTCATCCAACCCTAATACGTGGCGTCCTCTAATCGTCCCATGTGTCGATCCAATCTCTTCCAGATACTTCCATGTGGCTTCTCCCTATCCGTCCACTTGTCGACCTAATCTTCTTATCCTACGGGATTGGTTCGATCCATGTTTCGATCCTTGATACGATCCAACATCATTTCGATCCATGCATCGGGATATCTTGTGCTCCACATTTTGAGTACGTTCCGATCTTTGGGTAATGGGCACTTTGACTGCGCTTCAGACTGATGCATCGCGATCTTGTACTCCACTGATATCACTGCCACGTGTCAGAGCAACTTTTTGATACTAACACTTATTTAGCTGTCGACTTAACAAAATTGTGTTTTCGAAAGGATCAATGCCGCCAAGTTATAAAGTTACAAAAGGCAGGGGTCACATGTTTTGCTAAAGGGATCACAATCGGCACCACCAATATCATAGTTGTGTCGCTCAACCGCATGTGGAATTAATCCGATCCGTTAACTCTCCTGTCAGCTTTACTTCTTATCTGAAAGTTTATCTCTATGGTGTCAAAACTAGTCCTTTCGTCATTGGTCATTGTCATTTCCGTTCCACCTTATCATGTTCTTCCTCGGTGGAAACCCATGTTTGAGGTCCCTAAACTAGATCACATAACTTCATATCAGTTTGTAGTTGTACTACTGTAAATGCCTTGTTTGGAGGTCCCAAGCTATTCTTAATTTGAAGGGCACACCACAAATTCATTTCATAAGTTTGGTTCTGAATGAATATTTGAATGTCGTACCTCAGACAGCATCGGAACCCTAGAGCTGGACAATGAGTCGATCACGAAAGTTCCTCTTTGTTTTTCAGAGAAAAAAAGCTTGTTTTGAGCAGGTTTATGGCCACAGAGCCAGTGACCAGTGGCGTAGCTACATAGAGATAACTCGGTGCAGTAAACCCCAATTATTTTTCTATTTCAATAAAATTTTGTTAGGATTTTTAGAAAATTGAAATTTTTATTGATATATCCTTGTTTTAATGTCACGCTGACAAATATGGTATCGTTTTTTTAATACAACATATATGACCTCATTTTCAACCTTTCCGTCCCATTTTTTTCATAAAAAAAATATAACTGGAGGTTTTCTTCGACGTGGTAGTACTTTTCTCCCTCTTAAGTCTATTTTACCCTTTAACAATTTTACCCAACCAAAGTTAATCACACGTAGTAATTATCGGGATATTATTACTTCAACAGTACCAGATGAGTCTTTTTTAATAACGGTCATGTTCATCTCTTTTTTTTTATATAGAAAAAGAGACAAACCTCATTCATTAACACTCTTAATATCACGACTCCAGGTCGGGAAAGCTTATAATACTTTTTTTTTTTGACGAAAATATTCAGCTGACTTACATGACAAGTGACAAAGATAATCAAAATCGGTTATCTTTGGGCGGAATCGGTCGGAGGCGGTTTGAGTTTTCTTTGGAATCAATACTCTGTTTCTATCTTCTGCTGGTGTCTTTTTTGTCATTGTTGCTGCTAGAGTCTTTGGAGATGCTGCTGATGGAGTTCTAATCTCTTTGAAGTTGTTGCTATTGTGATTTGTGTTCTCTTGAAGAGAACTTGACCATCTATCTGTAGAAACTTCATCAAAATAGATTTCAGAACCATAATAAATCAAAATGAAACAAAAAATTAAACTAGTCCTAAACAGAGAGTCACAACAAGTTTGATTTGAACCCAAAAGCAAAGTTGAAATAGAACCGACCAACAACTTTGATTTGAACCCAAAAACAAAAAAGAAGTAAACCCACTAATGAAATCAAAGTAAACTATAATGAAAACACTTCAAAGAAGGAAATCAGTAGAAATCCTAACCAAATAAAAAACGAGCTAGATCAATATCCAAGGAGATACTGAACACTAAAATAGAGAAAGAAAGTTCAGGAGATCAATCTCCCAAAACAAGATCCAAGCTACAGGCTTTAGAAGATTAGGCCATAAAGATCTAACCTAAAAATTAGAACTAAAACTAAACAAACAGTAGATGAGAGAAAGGAAAAAGGGGTGGGATTAGTTTGGGAAGACGTAGATCGGAGCAGGCAACACTTTGGGTTTGAGGGTTTTCTATCGGATGAGAGAGAAGAGAGAGGAAAGTGCTTCCAGAACGAATAGTTGTGCTCTTTGTATTCAATGTGGTGGTTCATATTCATCTCCTCATTCCTCCTTTTGTAGCGGTCATATTCACCTCCCCCGTTTCTTCTTTACCAGTCTATAAGAACCCTTAACGACCATTAAAAAAACACCTAATTCTTCCCTTTAAATCTCTAACTGTCAAAATGGATGATGTCGTTGAATCATCTTCAAGCATCCAAAGGCCAAAGCAGCAAGAAGTTTAGTTAACATGTATACTCCATTAGATCGATTAATAAAACCCAATACATGTTTGGTTGAATGGTCATGATCTACAAAGTGGTGGTGTTATTTTAAATCCTAGGAATTACTAGTTAATCCATTCTAGAGGACCGATTTAGTGTGTAGTCCATCCATCAGACATGGATTAACCGCTAGTTTAAAATCATGTTTTTGGACCAAAAAAATTATCTCCATGTTTGTATCATACGTGAGAGGTGTTATGCGACTTTTGTAAATTCCAAAACTACCCCGTTGTTCATTAGATAAAATTAGAAACATAAATCAAATTTCTTTTGTTATCTTCGCATAGATCCGTTTTTTTCTTTCTCACTTCTGTTGTTCCTCTAGCAATTTAGGTTTTCGTCTTTGAAGATCGATTTTGGTTCCAGGTATGTTTTGTATTCAAAATTTCTAAATGATCTCAACTCCTTTTTTTTTTCCAACTCAATCGTGATGATCAACTCGATTTCATGATTTCTTCGTTTTTTGAACTCTTTGCTTTCTCGATTTGTAACTTTCCTCTGTTGATGTTTTCTATGATCAATATTGTGCGATTATTTGTCTTTAATTTTGACTCATGTTCGTGTTTAGGGTTCTTTCTATTTTTTTGAATCTGTTTTTGTAATCGTGCTATTAGGTTGATTAGATCATCTTATTCTTTTATTCACCTTTTGTTTCATCATAGTTTTGATTTGGTTTATTTTAAATTTTCTTTAAAATCATATCTTTTTTGTTCTTTTAGAAATGTTGCATGTTCCTACAATTCATATTGGTATTGTTGGATCATCTACTCTATTTCCTTCAGTATATATTTTCCTTCAGTACATATCAAAATGTACTGTTTGATCAATATATACCATGAGATCATACATTTTTTCCCTTCAATACCTATTTTCCTTCATTACATACCAATATGTACTGTGGGATCATACATTTTTTCCTTCAATACATACTTTCTTTCAGTACATATCAATATGTACTCTTGGATCAATATGTACTATGGAATCATACACTTTTTTCTTCAGTACATATCAATATGTACCCTTGGATCAATATGTATTGTGGGATCATTCGTTTTTTCCTTCAGTACATATTTTCCTTCATACATATCAATATGTACTGTGAAATCATACACTTTTTCCTTATGTACTATATGATTTTCTTCTTCTTTTCTTTTTCTTCTTTTTCTTCTTCTGGATCGATAACATGATTTGTTTCATAGGTTTGTTGTTGAGTATCGATTCTTTTTTCGGTTTATGTTGATGATTTTCTCTTTTCAGATTTCAGGTGATTTTTAAATTTGATTTTCAATTTGGGGTTTACAGATTTGATTTCGGTGCCCTAATTAATATGTTGGTTTTGATTTTAAGTTTTCAGGTGGTTTCAGAAACTGATTTGAATTGGTTTTTGAGGTCGTGGCTGGTTTATACGTGAATAATGATAGGTAGTAAAGTAATTTTCACTTTTCAAGAGGTTTTTAGACCTCCGGATAACTAGCATTTACCGCTGGACTAGAGGATAACTAGTAGATGGATTTTTAGATCAACCGGCAAATCTTCCTTTCAAACTAGTGTAAAGAATTGCTTGAATACAGTTTTAAGTAGTAGCTTATATCTTCTTTAAAATATTCAAATGTACCGATTTGCATCTCGAATATATCCGTTGACAATTCTTTATCTCATGATTTTTGAGTTCACATATCATTTAAGTGTAAATACTCAAATCGCTGATTAAACCTTTAAATGTTGATGATTAAAACACTGATTTAATTGTCGTTTCTATTAATTTGGGTGTGACAGAAGAGAGAAACGGAGATAAAAGAAAAACCTAAAGGATAAAACCCTATCTCCTAAATGACCATTTCATCTTGACTTACACCTACTTTGTTTCCTCGAGACTTCATCTTGTATATACACGTGTACTAATCCACATCTACTGACCATTCAATCAAATGCCTAAATTTGTATGTGATTCTAGGTAATTCTTTTAGTTTTATACGTGTACTAATCTATCACTCTTATTGCACACCTAGTAAATCATGAATATTCAACCAAACAACTAAAACTGCTTTTAGAAAGGAAAGAGAGTTTCCATGACCGTTATCCTGACGTCATAGAAAATTATCAAAAAAAAATTGTGTTCAAAGGAATTTAAATAACAAAGCTCTTATATTTCTTTCTTCTTAAAATCATAATTTTCTTATTAGTTTAAAGTGATTATGCTCTAGTTTACATTGCCTGGCTCTCCCCAGTCTGCTAAGCTCAATCCGGCTAGTATCCTAAGGTTTGTTCTCTTTGCTCTTTTTTCTCTGATTAGTTCCCTTTTTCTATTTCAGGTATTGCTCGAGGCACCCCCCTTCTCTCATTTACCTCTCTGTTGACTTCCCCTAACCTATTTATTGCCTTCCCTCTGTTTTTCAGCGTTTTTCACTTCTGGTCTCTTTGAGATGATTTGTCATATCAAATATCCCTGATATTCCCTGCATATTCTCTCTCACTATTAGTTGTGATGACCTCCCCCCTCCCCTGAGTTTTTCTCCCAGTCCATTCAATGGAAGCTATCTCACAGCTGAATTTAAACCCAACTACCCCCATCAACCAAAACTTGGGCTTCCCTTAAGTTGTACTGGTGGCTGATTGGATTATTTCTATATGATCCTATGGCAAAATTAATCCCAAAAACTTTCAGAAACATCAACACTTTCTTCCAGTCTTGGTATGGCTATTTTTGGTGTGGTCAAGAGATGAAGAATAACATCACTAATGCTTCTGAAGAAGAAACAGAGATAGTTAATAAAATGGAAACTCAACTCAACATTTCTCCTTCTATTATGTTGTCCCCTGAAGCTCGTGAGAAATGTAGGAAAAGAAAACAGAATTTCTAGTGATAGGGAGAATTTTCTGTCCCTTTAAGCTTAATATACGTAAAGAATGGATATGCTAAATTTTATTTGGGGACTCCAATACTATCCAGTGGCTACGTTGGTCTGCAACTCCAACGAAGATAATAAATTTATTCTCAAGTTAAACAATAAGCAGGATGCAGAAAGGGCAATTCGATACTCCCTATCAAAGTATAATGCATGGCTGTTGATGGTTAAAGCCTAGCAATACTCGATTCCAGCTACTTTGATTAATATGGAGTTGATTGACATCTTGGTCAGTCTCATGAACTTGCCGGTAGAATTTTTCGAAGAAGAATACCACAATTAATTGCAATCAGACTTGGAACTTTTGTTAAGCTAGAACTTCCTCAAGACTGTGATCATGCAAGGCCGTACGCTAGATATCTTATTAACCTGGTGTTTGTAGGGAAAAACTAATTGAAGGCTATTTTAGGAAAAGTGAGGTGAGCAGGTGACAATTCGTCAATCCTTAAAACATTTGTGTTGTTGAAGCATTTTGTTTAGATTCGAGAGATCAATGTGTACAATCCTGGCCTAAACCAAGCATTGGCCGTACTAGTCTTGCTTCAGTTACAAAATGAGAAGGAAAAGGGTTGGTCTTAGGGAGGGAAGCGAGATAAGGAAGATGTCAGAGTATCAGAATCTATGGGATAAGATTGGTGTAAATAGATATGAACAATTGAGTGATCGAGTTCTTCTGTGTTTACTTGTGAAACTCTGACTTTTTCTTATGGTAAAACTTGCTTAAAATTGTTATGTTCTTGTTCAATAGATTGAATCATCTATTTATATCATAACTATTGTAACCACTCGACCTTTTTTCTTGAAGAAACTGTCGATGGTTGAGTAGTGGTGAAATGGTGAAAGTGAAGAAGGTATTGACAACTGCTCTCCACTTCGATTGCGGTTGAATAGTTGGTTATTCAACTCACCACTCCTCTTACAGAGTTTCCCTTTTAATGGGTGAACTGCTGCACCACGTGTCGTAGACCGCCAGACCAAAACCCTAATTAATATCCCCCTATTTATGACATTTGATGTCTCGTGTAATGTTGTAGTATTAAACAATACTAATGTTAAGTTAATTGAAACCTGTTTAATGGGCCTCTTGATTAAAGACTTGTCTTGCTTGACTAGCTGATGAGTCTAGCAGACTAAATCAGTCTTGCTTGACTAGATAATGAGTCTAGCGGACTGAAAATAATATAAACATGTCTTGCTTGACTAGCTAAGGAGTCTAGCAGACTAAAATAAAATAAATGTGTCCTTCTTGACTAACTGATGAGTCTAGCAGGATAAAATAAAATAAATATATATTTATTTGTGTATGAGGAGTTGTGTGTCTATCTTAGTCAATTTTGCATTAACATGTTTATTTCTTAAAGATAAGTGTATGCCGCTGAGCATAAAAGATCGTATGTGAGGTATCATATAAATATATGTGTGTGAGAGACCTAGTATAGCTTAGAATTTATCAAACCTTAATTTATTCACGTGATAATAAGAGGGAGGAGCACCCGAATTTAGTATTCACGCAAAAGGGAGAGTAGGAGACCAAGTTTTGGTCCTCACGTGAAGGAAGGAGGAGCATCCAAGTCTTCACGTGAAAGATAGAGAGGAGGAGACCAAACTTGGTTCTCACGTGAAAGGAGAGGAGGAGACCAAGTTTTGGTCCTCACGTGAAGAGAGGATGAGCATCCAAGTCTTCATGTGAAAGATAGATAGGAGGAGACCAAACTTGGTTCTCACGTGAAAGAAGAGGATGGGACCAAGCTTGGCTCTCACGTGAAAAGGAGAAGAGGAGTGCCGTCAAGCTTTTGGTCTTGAAGCAAGAGTCTCATGTTTTACTCTTTGTACTCAGCCTCTCATGTTGAGGGTAAAAGAGTAAAACGTTAATTTTTGGTGAGAAGCAAGACATCAAAATTTTATAAGAGTCTAGACCTTAAAATTTTGGTAAGATTCTAAACGTTCAAAATTTTGATAAGAGTCTAGACGTCCATTTTTGAATAAGAGTCTAGACGTTAATTTTTTGAATAAAAGGCAAGACACTCATATGTTACTTTTTGTACTCAGCCTCACATGTTGAGGGTAAAATAGTAAAATATCAAATATTTGGAGAGAAGCATGATGTCCATGCTAGAAGTGAAGTCGTACAGACTTTGCTCTAGAAAGCAAGACGCACAATCAAGAGGAGCAAGACGTGTTCAAATTTTGAATTAGCTTCCCTTGTGTTGCGAAAATGTTTTTAAACCCTAATTAGGGTTGGAGATTTTTGACACAGTTTGTTTGCAACGTTTATAAGTGTTGCGGAACTGTTTTCAAACTCTTATTAGGCTTTGAGATGTTTTGCCACACTATTTGCAACTTTTGCAAGTGTTTCGACTCTATTTTTCAAACCCTAATTAGGGTTTGAGAATTTTGACACGTTTATAAGTGTTGTAAATCAAGCATTTCAAAACTCTAAACTGAATTGCTTTCATTCATTTTTGCATTAATTGTCTCTTTAAGCAAATGATTAATGCGATTGATGTGGAACTTAGTTAGTAGAAGCTATGAAATTGTGTTTTGTCACAATTTTGACATTTAATTTAAGTATAAATGTGACACTTTTAATTAAATATATATATATATATATATATATATAGATTTTAATGGGTTAATATTGTTCAATTTGAATATGAATATTAACATAAGTAATTTTTGGGGATTCGGCTGTGGAATATAGCACCCAAAATAAATTGCTCTATACAAGTGTGCAATACATCTAGGAGCTTCAGATTTGTAATATAAAATCATAGAACATCTGGGACTGTGCGCGCCGCTGCTGTTCTAATAATTTTACGTAGTGATGAATATTTATTATTCATTAATTTGATTGTATATATTGGCCAGACATATAGAGAGAGGACAAAGATATGCGCCTGAGAGAGAGTAGGGATAAGCGCCTACCCGAGAATTCTTTAACAAAAATTTAAAAGTTTAGTATTTCTCAGACCAGAGTCTCGGGAGGTGATTTACTATTTTATCCTTGTCAAAAACCCACCATCTACATTAAGTCCCCTTCTTAGCACGGAACGAGTAATGTTGCGTGGTAAGCACTAGATGGTGGCCTGACAGATAAAATAAAACGAAAAATAACTTGATAGTTAAATGGTTAGATATTACTAGAGAAGTAGTAGTCGCTTTGAGATTTTGAACAAACAAGCATAAAAGAACATCTTGGACGTACTAGTAGTGATTTGATAACGACGCAAGGGTTTTAAGATTAGATGATCACGTATAGCTTGCTAGTAGACATGCGAGTATTACTCGAGTGTTGAAGTAGAGAAACACGTCTAGGCCCTGAGACGTATGAACGACTGAAGCTGGACGTATAAGCTGAGATGAACTTGGGACGGGAAGCATAAAGAGAATTCGATCGTATGAGTTAGGATAGAGGCTGGCTATAGAAGCTTCGCTTGAAGAAGCAATACATGCGAATATTTTAGGGTTCGAGTTGGTTAACAATCGCACTAGGCTGAGTTGCTTGATCTAGCATGTTGAAGGAAGCAAGTATAATTCGCTAAGAAGGCGGAAAATCATGGCTTGATGGCAGCGAGACAAAATCGACCTTTGAGAGAGAGGCGGACAAGTTTGTTTGAGTGTGATTCGAAGTTGAAGTAGACAAACACGTCCTGGCAAGTCGAGTGTTACCTTGGAGTTGAAGTGAACAAACATATTTGAGTTGATATAAAACACGTCTTGACTATTAAAAACTTCGAATGAAGTAGAGGATGGATAAATAAGCAAGACTCGAGGAGTAAGCTTCAGATGAGGTTGATCACGCAAGCAGCAAGGCTGGTAACGTCGAGTTCTATGGAGTTGGTAGACACGTAATCCTAGTTAAGACCAGGTTGATAAGCTAAATAGAAATAAAATGAATAAACCTTAACAAAGGGGGTGGACGTGATAGAGGATGAACAAGAGTCACGTTTTGTTTTAGCTGTACGGACCAAGAGGAGTCCGTTTCCTTTCCAATCTCCAAATATCGGTTTGATATAAAGACAAGTTTTGTTCTTTTCTTCTTATACTTATTTATCCTCTTGATATCATTCCATTGCTCTGTACTCGACCCTCTTAGCATCATTCAGCTATCAACCGTAAGGTAAGCTCTATCTTTTATTCTTCATATGAGTATACATCTTCTAATTGAGTTTATGCATGTATCTTCTCAAAAGAACTTCTCATATGCTTGTTTGAATCAAAAGAAGCGTTCATAAACCCTAGTTTTCCTGTATGGACTCATTAACCTTCTTGTATTCGTGTAATAAAACCAATTTCATGATCCATTATTGCTCACGAGTAGATTAGGGTTTGGACCGAAGCTCCATTTTTTTTTTAAAAAAAAGAAGCAAAATTAGGGTTTGAATTAAAACCCTCTTCTAAACATCGAATATTGGTTCACGATTAAAAATTCTTTTTTGTAGACTTTTCCGATCCCATGCTCTGTAATTATCTTCATCGACCTCAATCGTCTTTCCTGTAACATAATGGTAACTCCAGGTCATAGTCATGATCTTGATTCTTCATAAGAGAGAACCAAGAATAAGGAGTCGGAGATGACCGTCTCTGCAGAGGTGCACTCTAAACTGGATCATCTTTTTTATGAAGCGAGACAAACGATACATGGTATCTCCCTGAAACATTTGAGCATAGTCCGCAAACGTTCATGCTTTCTTGGATTCAATGAGAATGAAAGAACAATGGAGGCGGGGTGAAGAATCTGAACGAAGAAACGCTGAGAATGAAAGACTTGTTGCTTGTCAGAAACGAAGCCAAATCGGGCAAATGAAATTTAAAGTTGAACAGAAAGACCCAGATTGAGTTGATGTCATTGTCTTGGAATCTGATGCAGATGAACCGTTCCTTTGAAAAGAAATTCTAAGAAGGATGTTGGAGCAGACTTCAAGAAGAAACCTTGATTTTGAAGTCTCTGATTATTATGTTTTTTGTTATTTGTGCATCCTTGCTTTTCATAATTTTTAGACGTTGCTTCAATGCGAATTAAACTAAGATTTTTGAATAATAGTCTTTTGTTATGTATTTCTGCTATTTTCTTTATGGTTTTGATTGAATGAATGAAAACCCATATGAATGAATGAGTAGTTCCATTAGAAGTAAACAAGCTAGGAATCTACCTCTTGTTGCGGCTAAAATGTAGATTAAAGCTCAACAATATTCGTCGTAAAGAGTCGGTGCTTAGTTTTTTTTAAAAAAAATCTTTGACTCTATTTTCCTTGATCCTCGTCTTTTGGGATAAGGTCTGCTACACTCCAAATATTTGAGATTTTAAAATTTAGGGTTTGAACTTGTATATATATATATATATATATATATATATATATATATATATATGTAGAACCGAGTAGATTATCTCCATCGCCTCTATCCTTCTAAATATTTCATTCAAACCATCTCTCTTTCACTATGTCTGATCGGAGTGGCTCATCTTCTTCCCGAGGAGGCTCTTATGTCAAGCATAAGGCTTGGGTGTTGAATTTGGTAAGATTGGTTAACTCTTGGCTTCGAAGTATATGAATTTTTTGTGGATATTGATGACCAATATGATTTCTTTCTTTTTTAAGAGTGAGAGAAATCTAGGATCGCAGGGAGATCCACCACCTTCATCTGTTAAGATTAACAAGGTTGACTAGAGCGATATCCCAGTAATTTTTGTTTGCCTCACTCCTTTGCTTGATTATATACGTCTATTATCTTAGTTTCACACAGGTCTCTATTTTATTTCAGAGTGGTAGTACGAGTCGCGTCAGAGAAATATCTGTGCTGGTGATTGAAGAGGATAGACCTAAACAGACTTCTTCTCCTCTTACTTATCATACTTCCTATGCAACCAATTTGGTGGACACTAACTTGGGGATTGCTGTTCATGAGTATCCTGATGCAGGCTTGCCTTTCAAAATTTGAATGAAATCTTTATCCACTGAGCATCGAGTTATCGAAGGGTTTCTCGTGTTGAATCAATATGCTTATTTATACACTAGGATCTGGAATAAATATGGCCATATTGCAACTAGAAGATTGATGTGGAATTGTACCTCTTTCTTGGTCTCTGCAGTGCAGTGTCTTCTCCCTATGATTGACGAAATGGACAATGTAACTCTTCAAGACGTCACGAACTCAGCTATCAAAAGGTGGGAATATTTATTGTCCACTTGTGAAGCCATGGATTTTAACATGAGTTGGCTTCCTCAACGGCTGAATTTCATTAAAGTTGATTATGCAGGTATCATCGCTAACATCCTACCTGCCTCTAGAGCTATCATGGAGGAAGAGAGAACTCTTGGAGAGGAATCATCGCGAGTAGAAAAGTAAATCCAAGACTTGAAAGCGCGAACTGAAACATTTCAAAGAAGGATGGAGATGCTATACAAGAGAGACTATCGATTGCTTGATGGTTTGTTCTAAGCAATGGGTTTTGATTTAGGCGTTTTCTTTCGAATAAGTAGGTAGTCGAAAATAATGATTGTAACATTGATATAAAAAAGTTTTCTTTAGATTAATAAAATCTAGCTTGAATTTTGAGTAGACAACGCATAACACTATTCCTTGAATAAATTGAAGAGGAAAAAGGAAAATCACACGGTAGTGAAAGGGATGTTAGTCTTTGTTTAAGCATAGTATGCCTTGAGCCACTTTCCATTTGATATGATCCCTTGCACACCTCCATTGACAGTGATGATTTGTAATATCCACTAGCCATTGCTTTGATAACCACATAGGGACCTTCCCATTTAGGGGAAAATTTCGGAGCAGATATATATTGTTGAATATGTTTGGCTGTTTTGAGCACCAAATCTCCTACTTTGAATGTTATGAGTTTCACTGCTTTGTTGTAGGCTTTAGCGATTCTGCAACGATAGGTTTCTGCATGATTTTTATCTCTGTGGTATCTAATTCTACTATCTTGGAATTAGATATTTCAGCTTTATCCACTGAACCCCACTCGCCGTGGCAATCCTGGCTGATGGGATTTTAATTTTGGCTGGCAAGATAGCATCTGCCCCGTAAACAAGTGAATAGGGTGACGTTCCGGTAGAACTCCTCGGTGTAGTTCGATATGCTCATAATGCCATAGGTAACTGATCATGCCATGACCTGGGGTTGTCATCAATTGTTCTACTAAGGATGCGGATCAGCGTCTTGTTAGTGCTCTCATCTTGTCCATTCCCCTGAGGGTAATAAGGAGTAGAAAAGACTTGTTTGATACCATATCCTTGCAGCAGGTTTCTTACTTGTTCATTATCAAATGGTGTGCTATTGTCTATAATAACATGTTTGGGGACGCCGAATCTGTAAACGATGTGTTCCTTGATAAATGTTGCAACTGTCTCTCCGTTTGAACTTTTCAGAGGAATATCTTCAACCCACTTGGTAAAATATTCTGTAGCCGTGATGATATAATCATGTTGCTTTGACGATGACGGGTTGATTTTATCAATAATATCCAGTCCCCAGCTATAGAAGGGCCAAGGATGATGATTGAATGAAGAGGGATGCAATGTGTATGAATGAGTTTTCCATGAACTTGACATTTGTGACATTTTTGAACAAATGCAGCTGCATCATCTTCCATAGTCGGCCAATAATATTTTTCATAGATTCACCTTCATGTGCTTCCTTCATCATTACACCGATTTCTGAGTTGGATAAACATCGTAATAGGTTTCCTCCAAAACTCTTGCGGTACAGGATCCCTTCGAAAGAAAAATCTCTAGGCCTTCTGTTTTACTCTACTTGCTTCTCTCTTTTCTGAAGGTAGGACATGATCTCGAATGTACTTGACATATGGCTCTTTCCAATCTCCAGTGTGGTGAATGTTCAAGGCTTCGAGTTAGTGTGGTGGTGCTTGACAGTTTGATCAAGCGCCTTGCAATGTTCGCGATTGAGTTTCTATGTTTGGCCAGTAATACCCAATCCTTTGTAGGCTTTGATAGAGGGTTATTACTAGAGTCTTCCCGCATATTTCATTGTATACGTGGTGGAGTTTTTGTTGTGCTTCTTCATCTTCTAGATATCTTGACAATGACCCATCTGAGTTTCTGAAATATAGCATTCCACGAAGCAGGAAGAAGTTCTTTAGACTTTCAAGTTTGACTTTTCCTTGAGGAAGTGACCTGTTGTGTTCATTGATGATGGGCGTTCTCCAGTCAATTGCTTGAGCTTTCTCATATTTAATCAGCCAAGTTGATGACATCGTTCTCCTTTGGACTATTAAAACTTGCTCATGTCCTTAAAAATACAAATTGAGAAGCTAAGGTGTCTAGGAAGTCGGCATGTCTATTGTTGGTGCATCCAATGTGAACTATTGTTGCTTCAGAAAAATAAGTCAACAACTTCTGTGCTTCGACTCTGAAAGGGGCCAATTTCGCCTCCTTGAGAGTGTATATTCCATTCATCTGGTTGACTAGCAGCTTTGAATCATCTCTTATTTCCAGATGTGTTGCTCCCGCTTGCTTGGCTAGCGAAAGTCCTATCAAGAAGGCTTCATATTCTACTGAGTTATTAGTGCATTCGAAGTCTAATTTGAATGAGTGAGAGAAGACTTCACCATCTGGCGATACTAGAACCACACCGGCTCCCCTATGTTGTTTCTAGGAGCAGCAGAGTCGTCGAAATATAATAGCCACGTTTCTTCTTTGATAAAAGAAATTTCTTGGAATTCTTTTGGTATATCCTCATGCACTATAGTAGTGTCTTTGCCTAGGAAAGCTGCTAACAAGTCTGCTACTGCTTTTCCTTTTATTGCTCTTGATGAGACGCAAGCTATGTCAAAATCTGTATTTGAAGTAGCCACTTAGCATCTCTCCCTATTAAGGACGGTTTTGACAACAGAAATCTGATGGGATCATCTTTAGCAACTAGCATCACTCTGTTAGACAATTGGTAATGTCTAAGTTTTTGTATGGCATGAACTAATGACAAGCATGCCTTTTCACCTTTGGGATATCTAAGTTCAGCATCCTTCAATGAACGACTAATATAATAAACCGGGTACTCAACTCTCATATCGTCTTCTTGAGCAAAAAGAGCTCCTGTTGCTACATCATTAGAGGTTGTGTATAGAAGCAGAGGTCGTCCTGATACAGGGGCTCTCATGACGGCTGGGGACAACAACAATTGTTGTATTTTAGAGAATACTTCTTGTTGAACAACAGACCGAACGTATCTTGCCCCTTTCTTTAATAGTGGAATAAATAAGGCGACAAACTGAGCCAATCCTGGAATGAAGCGTCTAATATACGATATTTTTCCTATGAAGTTCTTGAGTTGTGTGATGGTCTATGGTGAAGGAATGGTAGTGATTGGTTGAGATTTAGATGTATATACCTTGATTCCTTCTGTCGTTACTTGAAATCCTATAAATTTACCAGATAAAACACCGAATGCACACTTCAGAGGGATCATCTTTAACTTATATTCACGACACCTGTCGAAGACCAGTCGTAACAGCTGTAGATGGTCTTCTCGAGTTTTGGATTTAACCACCACGTCATCAACGTAATCTTCTACTTGCTTATGCATCATACCATGGAAGATGGCAGTCATGGCATGTTGGTTAGTAACGCCTTCATTCTTTAGACCGAAAGGCATCACAGTATAGTAAAAATTCCCGATTGGAGTTCGAAAAGCAGTTTTACTAGCATCATGTTCGTACATCTTGATTTGGTTATAACCACTATAACCATCCATGAAAGAGAACATGCCATGACTACTAGTAGTGTCAACTAACATATCGATGTTTGGAAGAGGAAAAGCGTCCTTGGGACAACACTTGTTCAAATTCCTAAAATCTATACAACATCTAATTTGACCATTCTTTTTCTTAACGGGTACGACATTGGCGAACCAAGTGGGATGTAGGATAGGTTTGATAAATCCGGTAGTAAAAATCTTTTGTATCTCATTCTTGATTTTCTCCTCTATCTCATGTCGGAATTATCTCTGTGGTTGTTTGACAGGATTGGATCAGGGAATGATGTGTAGATGATGAGTAACCAATTTTTCATCTAGACCAGGCATCTATTCATAAGTCCAGGCGAACGTATCTTGATATTCTTTTAGAATCTTTACAAGTCTTGTTCGTTCATACGGTGATAAGGATGAACTAATTGAGATAGGTCTTGGCGCTTCATCTGTCCCAATGTTGACTGTCTCTAGTTCGTCTTTGGTCGAGTTTGTGCCATCTTGCAGCTGCTATGGCGCATCTTGTACCTCCTCCTCTTTTTTTATCTGTTCTATGTCGGTGTATTCTCTCGGGCGGAAAGACTCATCAGCAGCCTTCCCTGTTAATTGATAACACCGACGATGAAGGTAAATGACCCTTCCTTCAGTATCATAACTGGTGATGAAGTTGCGCCCCTCCTTGGTGTGGGAGTGAGTTGGTATTCTAGTAATTGATGGATACTTCTTAGCAAAAATCGATAAAAGAGACGTTTTTGGGAGTTTGGTCTCTTTTCTCGGTGTTGGAGATGACAGCCTGTCATCCTTCTCAATCGACGCCAAGTAGGTAGTGGCGTGATGTAGATTTTGTTTGGTGGGCCATGTTCATCTTCTCTAGGTTCGAAAAACTCAGCATCATAGATTGGAGCATAGGGAGAAGAAGACGCTTCTATGCGGATAATCTTGTCATCAAGCATTGTCTTCATGCACTAATGGTAGGTTGAAGGAACAACCTTATTATCGTGCAGCCACGGCCGTTCCAAAATCATATGTTACTCAGGCTCTTTTTCGATCACATGAAATTTGACTTTTGATTGAAAAGGACCTACTTTTAAGTCTAGAGAAACGTGCCCATAGGTATTAGTCTTGTTTCCTTCAAAGTATTTCATCACAACAGGGTGGTGTACAATCTTACTTTACTGCACTCTGGCTATTCTCAGTGTTTTGAGGGGAATGATATTAGCAGTTGCGCCTGTGTCGATGAGAGCCTTTTTGAATTCGAAATCTTTGATGTGTGCAGTCACATATAGAGCTCGATTATGACCCTCTTTAGCCATCATGTCTTCCTCAATGAATGTAATATTTCTTATGTGGGAATCAGATGCGATGGCTAGTTCTACCACTTCTGAAGAGGATGAAGTCATGTGTGTGTGAAGAGCGACACAGTTGAGAGCAACAAATGCATCTACACGTTGCTCTTTAGAAAAATGGAGAAGCTCACACAAAATTTTGATAAGGAAAGTTGCTTCTTGGCGTAATGGTTTTTCACAAGTAGTAAAGCTCTTGATGCGATGAGAAGGAGGATCCTTTGTTGCAAGATCATATCCTAGTTCAAGGAGTTCTAGGTTTTCCTCAAAAACATGGCGACGCCCTAATTCATCTATCGATGTATGAAAGAAATTGATCATCGCTTCATTGCACCTTCTAGTCTTGCCACAGCTCTAGCAAGCTCCTTTTGTCTATGTGCTAGTCCAGCCAAAGTAAGTGAAACTTCGTTACTTATGTTTTCTTCTGAAGTACCATTAGCAAGAGGCGTGACCATAACATCATTTTTAACAGGCGCAACATCTTGAGCATCAACACCCACTTCAACATGATTTGGATTTGAACGAGTGATTGTCGAATCCAACCTAAAGTCAACCATCTTGAAAATTGATAAAAATTTGAAAATTTAAAAAATTGAGAAATTGAAGAATTGCAACTGAGATAATAATATCCTACTGTGGTCGCCAAAATATTTGTAGGGAAAGACGAATTGAAGGCTATTTTGGTAAAAGTAGGGTGAGCATGAACAATTCATCAATCCTTAAAATAATTGGTGATGTTGAAGCACTTTGTTTAGATTCGAGAGATCAATCTTAAAAATCCTGGCCTAAACCAAGCAGTGGTCGTTCCAGTCTTGCTTCAGTCACAAAATGAGAAGGAAAAGGTATAGTCTTAGGGAGGGAAGCGAAAGAAGGAAGAAGTCCGAGTATCAGACTCTGTGGGATATGATAGGTGTAAATAGATACGAACAATTGAATGATCGAGTTCTTCTGTGTTTAATTGTGAAACTTAGACTTGTTCTTGTGGTAAAACTTGTTTAAAATTGTTCTATTCAATAGATTGAATCATCTATTTATATCATAGCTATTGTAATCACTCGACCTCTTTTCTAGAAGAAACTGTCGATGGTTGAGTAGTGGTGACATGGTGAAAGTGTAGAAGGTATTGACAACTGCTCTCCACTTCGATTGCGGTTGAATAGTTGGTTATTCAACTCACCACTCCTCTACTCAACTGCTATAAATCTTTACAAAGTTTCTCTTTTAATGGGTGCACTGTTGCACCACATGTCGTAGACCACCAGACCAAACCCTAATTAATATCCCCCTATTTATGACATTGATGCCTCGTGTAGTGTTGTAGTATTAAACAATACTAATGTTAAGTCAATTGAAACTTGTTTAATGGGCCTCTTGATTAAAGACTTGTCTTGCTTGACTAGCTGATGAGTCTAGCAGACTAAATCAGTCTTGCTTGACTAGATAATGAGTCTA
>JAJJMC010024063.1:457851-541735 GCA_023531435.1 Papaver californicum | reverse complement strand
GAGTCTAGCAGACTAAATCAGTCTTGCTTGACTAGATAATGAGTCTAGCGGACTGAAAATAATATAAACATGTCTTGCTTGACTAGCTGAGGAGTCTAGCAGACTAAAATAAAATAAATGTGTCATTCTTGACTAACTGATAAGTCTAGCAGGATAAAATAAAATAAATATATATTTATTTGTGTATGAGGAGTTGTGTGTCTATCTTAGTCAATTTTGCATTAACATGTTTATTTCTTAAAGATAAGTGTATGTGGCTGAGCATAAAAGATCGTATGTGAGGTATCATACAAATATATGTGTGAGAGAGACCTAGTATAGCTTATAATTTATCAAACCCTAATTTATTCACGTGAGAATAAGAGGAAGGAGCACCCGAATTTGGTTTTCACACAAAAGGGAGAGTAGGAGACCAAGTTTTGGTCCTCACGTGAAGGGAGGAGGAGCATCCAAGTCTTCACGTGAAAGATAGAGAGGAGGACACCAAACTTAGTTCTCACGTGAAAGGAGAGAAGGAGACCAAGTTTTGGTCCTCACGTGAAGGGAGGATGAACATCCAAGTCTTCACGTGAAAGATAGATAGGAGGAGATCAAACTTGGTTCTCACGTGAAAGGAGAGGACGAGACCAAGCTTGGCTCTCACGTGAAAAGGAGAAGAGGAGTGCCGTCAAGATTTTGGTCTTGAAGCAAGAGTCTCACGTTTTACTCTTTGTAGTCAGCCTCACATGTTGAGGGTAAAATAGTAAAACGCTAATTTTTGGTGAGAAGCAAGACGTCAAAATTTTATAAGAGTCTAGACCTTAAAATTTTGGTAAGATTCTAAACGTTCAAAATTTTGATAAGACGCACAATCAAGAGGAGCAAGACGTGTTGAAATTTTGAATTAGCTTCCCTTGTGTTCGAAATTAGGGTTCGAGCTTTTGGACACAGTTTTTTGCAACGTTTATAAGTGTTGCGAAACTGTTTTAAAACCCTAGTTAGGGTTGGAGATTTTTGACATAGTTTTTTTTGCAACTTTATAAGTATTGGGAAACTGTTTTCAAACCCTAATTAGGCTTTGAGATTTTTTGCCACACTATTTGCAACTTTTGGATGTGTTACAACTCTTTTTTTAAACCCTAATTAGGGTTTGAGAATTTTGACACGCTTTTTGATTCATTTATAAGTATTGCAAATCAAGTGTTTCAAAACTCTAAATTGAATTATTTACTCGTTTTTGCATTAGTTGTCTCTTTAAGCAAATGATTAATGCGATTGAGGTGGAACTTAGTTAGTGAAAGCTATGAAATTGTTCTTGTTATAATTTTGACATTTAATTTAAGCACAACTGTGACACTTTTAACTAAATATATGTATATATATATAGAGAGAGAGTTATATATATAGATAGATTTTAATGGGTTAATATTGTTCAATTTGAACATGAATATTAACATAAGTAATTTTTGGGGATTCAACTTTGGAATATAGCACCCAAGAATAATACTCAATATTGTTCTATACTAGTGTGCAATACATCTAGGAGCTTGAGGTTTGTAATATAAAATCATAGAACATCTGGGAATGTGCACGCCAGTGCTGTTCTAATAATTTTGTGTAGTGATGAATATTGATTATTCATTAATTTGATCGTATATATTGGCCATACATATAGACAAAGGACAGCGGTATGCGCCTGAGAGAGAGTAGGGATAAGCGCCTACCCAAGAATTCTTTTACAGAATTTTAAAAGTTTTGTATTTCTCAGACCAGAGTCTTGAGAGGTGATTTACTATTTTAACCTTGTCAAAAACCCATTATCTACACATGGATCTGAACAAAAGGGTGGAACCAACGTTCAGCTTGTGGCTTGAAGAAGACGACTATCTGGATATTATAGTTTTTTATGATCCTCTTCCAAAATCCTTCTGTAAAACATGTCGCATTATCAATCATCCAAGGAAAGGTGCAGGGCACAACAGTTGATCTACTACTCGGCTAATATCCATGATTGTGGGGATACAGAAGAAGAAACAGAAGAGATACAAAGATTCGTGGATGAGCAAATGTAATTCATCACAAATTCATCACAAATGCTACTAGCTCAGACTCTACAATTAGTTTACAAGACAACAGTGGCTCTAAGGCCATTCAAGATTCATCTGAGAATGATAGTGCCTCCAAAATTTTGTCTAACTTGGTGGCCCCTAGTGTATCGCCTGGTTTCTCTATGAGAGTTACAGAAGAAGAATCAATACTAATCCAGGATTTTTCTACTAGCATTGATGTGTCTGTGATTAGAGGCAAGCTTCAAAGAGATATGGAGAATGTTCTGTTGCGACAACCCCGAGCAAAATTCATAGGTGGTGTGATTCTGTCCTAGAGAGAACCAGGGAGATTAGATCCGGATCTGGGTCATTCAGGTTTTTTCATGGGCCTCTGGTTGAAGATGAACCGAAGATAATTCAGAACAAGTCTTTGTGGGCTAGTGAACCCAGCTTGGGCCTCGGTCAAGATAAGGATAAATAGGAAAATATAACTGGTGTTTTTAATTGGTACATCCCATCTCTAGCAGATTTGTTTCTACAAAAGGAAGACCCAAATAATGGAAATCCTACTTCAAGGAATAAATGAAAACAAGTAATACCGGTGGCAGAAGAGATATCGGAAAACCATATTTCAGATCAAAGAAATTAGCAAGGAGCAGGAAAACTCATCTTGGGTAAGCCATCAATTCAATTGAGAAGTATGAGTCAGAATAATAATTGGCGTAGAGGGGATTATGATCCAGAAATGAGTATGGATATTAAGGAAACCAGGAACAAGGACAAAATCATCTTACACAAGGATCTAGTTCAGGATTTGATCAGATTGGAGGAAGAATGTAATACTAAGAAGAAGTTGGGAAGGGTTAAGACAAAGGCAAGAATTGATAAGAGGAAAAAATACACGATAAAGCTCAAAAGGAAATTCCAGTCTTTAGGTGGGAACCAAGCAAAAAAGGTGCCTCAGGCCGGAAACAGGATACTCCAAGTCGACTAGATGAGATAGATACAGATATCTTTGTCTCACCTCATAAACTTAATGAGGGATCAAGAAAGAAATCAGTTGTTGTAATCCTTAACTCAACCCCTCTTGTTGACCTAGCATCTCTTTGTAAGGACTCCCCAAAAACTATACGTGACCCAATCATTTCTATCTATCAACCATTCAATATCGTCCATTTGTCAAAAGAACCAAATCAACCTCATATTTCATTTCATAGCCACAAAACCCAGAAAAAACCAAGCTTCAAATCTTCATGTGGGGATGCTCAAGAGTGGTATCAGGAAAAAAAAACACTTCATGATGAGGCTGGGGCACCATTATTTGTTGAGAGAACAAACGGAGACTGTTGCTGGTGAAGATCTTAGTTTTGGCAAAGAGGAGAGCCAAGTAACTTTTATATCTCTTAACTCTAAATTCTATTTCAATAGCTCAATTAATTTCTCAATTAGTTTAATTTCCTTTGTGAAGTATGATCGAGTGGGTATAAATGGTTGCATGAAACTGGAAATCTGTTTACATTACGGCTTCCTATTGTTAGTCAACATTCTGTCAATTTTTGGGTTAGTCATTATAGCAATTGGTTTCAAGATAAGAAGAGGAGTCAAAGAAGTGATAGACAGATATGCCTGATTAAAAAAGTTAGTTTAATGTATCTGAATATCCTATCTTGGAATGCCCAGGGTCTGGGGAAACCCTTTACCAAAAACCATCTTAGTAAACTAGTTCAAGAGAATCACCCTAATATTATGCTTCTATCCGAAACTAAGCAAGACAATAAATCTGTTAGATGTGTGATAACTAGTTTAGGATACTCGAGTATGAAAATTGTTTATCCTACTGGAATCATAAGGAATGTTGGTGGCTTGGTTGTTGCTTGGAACTCCCACTTAAATTTTAACATCCTCAAGAGTAGTGAAGGCCAAATTGATGCTTTGGTGGTTGAGGCTTCGAATCGAAAGCATTGGTTCTTTGTCCTGTGTGTATGGGTGCCCAAATAGGAAAAACAAACTCAATTCTTGGAATTACTTCCAGGACCTTACAAAGGAGACTACTCTCCCTTGGTTATTCATAGGAGATCTTAATTTCATTATTAATAGGGAGGAAAAGAATAGTGGAGATGGAATAAACCAAAATGGATGTTTCTTTTTCAACAACCTCATTAATGCTGCTATACTCCTTGACCCGAGATTTTTCGAATACCCTTTTACTTGGTCAAACAAGAGAAAAGGAAAGTCATTTATTGAGGCTAGACTGGATAGAGGTCTAGCAAATGATGATTGGCTTGAGGCTTTCCCCTCGGCTAATATCTACCATCTCCCACCTATTGCCTCGGATCGTAGTCCCATTCTCCTAAAAACCTCTCAAGGTTGGAAGGATGGACCCAAACCCTTCAAATTTTGTGGGTTTTTTCTTGAAGATCCTACTTGTATGGATGTCATAGAAGAAGCTTGGAAGCTAGAGATAAGAGGAACATCGGCTTATTCCCTTTTGGCTAATATCCAATTGAAAATACAAATTAAAAAATGGAATCGAGATTATTTTGGTAATATCCAATTTAACATTAAAAAAATTTCTAAGGAAATTCTTCATGCTAAAAATGTTGAGTTGCTTCAAGATAATTCCCAAATCCTCATAAATCTTAATTCTGAATTGGAAAGATGGAGTAACTTTGAAGAGGCCATTTGGAAACTTAAAGCCACTGAAAATCTTATTAACCTGGGAGATAGGAATACGGGATTCTTTCATTCAACAGCTAAGCAAAACTACAGAAAACTAAGAACAGAGGCCCTAAAAGATGCAAATGGGAATTAATGTCATAATATAAGAGATATAACAGAGACTTTGCTTGATCATTTAAAGGGCATTTCCTCTTCAGGAAATAACCGAATACTTAATGAAATTCTTGATCTTATCCCTCGGTGCATAACTGAGAATGAAAATGAAAGTCTTCTTGCCCTTCCTACTGAGGAAGAGGTAAATTTTGGTGTTTTTGGTATACACCCTAACAAATCTCCGGGGCCAGATGGTTTCCCAACAATCATTTTCCAAAAAAAAATGGAATTTGGTCGCAGAAGTGGTGACGGCTGCTATCCAGGAATTCTTCAGTGCTAAATCCCTTCTTAAAGGACTAAATGTCACTTTCATCACTCTTATCCCTAAAGTCAAACTTCCAGTTTTGGCTGCTGACTTTAGACCAATTTCTTTGTGGAATACTTTCTATAAAATTATCTCAAAACTTCATGCTAACAAAATAAATCCACTGATTGATAAACTCATTTTCCCATATCAATCGGATTTTATCCCTGGCAGACAAATTTCGGATAATGTCATAATATCTCATAAAATTATTCACACGATGAGATCAAGAAAGAAAAGGAAGGTGGGGTGTATGGGGTTAAAAATCGACATGTTAAAAGATTTTGACAGAGTCAAACAAATTTTTTTAATCCAAACTCTTGAGAGATTGGGTTTCTCGGAGCAGTTGTATGAGCTCATTTACCAATGCATCAGTATGACTACTACTGCGGTCCTTGTGAGTGGTTCCCAACCTAGTTCTTTAAACATTCTCATGGTCTTTGGCAGTGTGATCACATCTCTCCCTATCTTTTTATCTTTTGTATGGAAGGTCTATCAAGGGTTCTTCGTGATGCAGAGGATAAAGGCCTGATTCATGGAGTTAAGATAGCAAAAAACGCCCCATCTATTGTCCATTTGTTGTTTGCGGATGACTGTCTCATTTTTGCCAGAGCAACCAAAAAAAGAAAGGAAAAATCTTTTAAAAATCTTAGATATGTTTAGCAAAGCAACTGGAAAACTGATAAACTATGAAAAATCGGGCATCTTCTTTGATAACAGTGTGGGAAATAGAGAGGCTAGAACCATAGTGGAACAAACGAAGGTTGGCAGGATAAAGTTGGAAGATAAATACCTATGGGTGTCTTTGTTCACCTATAGATCAAAAATTCAATGCTTTGAACTGTTGTTAGAAAAATTTAAATGTCGGCTTACAGGGTAGAGAAGTAAATATCTCAATCCTGCCGGCAAAGCAGTCATGGTTAGGTCTGTGGCTGATTCCCTGGCTATATACCATATGACATGCTTCGTTATGCCAAAAACCATCACCAAGAAAATGGATGCCTTAAATAGATCTTTCTTTTGGGGTCACGTTAAAGGTAAACAAAAGGGCTTCTGCCCCTTAAATGGACCTTAGTATGCTCTTCTAAAAGAACTGAGGGTCTGGGTTTTAAAATTACAGGGATTTCAATATGGCTATGATTATTAAGGTGGTTTAGAGATTGATTCACAACAAAACTTGTTTTGGGGCTAAAATTATTGAGGCTAAATATTTCTACAACAGTTCCCCTCTAGTGATTCAAAATCCTAATCCTAATAGTTCGTGGATATGGAAAGGTTTAGAAATAATAAAACAACATGCAAACTGGAAAGTGGGTAATGGGGCGGAAATTCTTATTTGGTTACACACAACTGGATTCCTTTGGATTTTCCGAATAATATAGATAGAAATGAAATACAACCTCTTATCCAAAACACCCTTACTCTTGTTAGTGAATAAGTGGATCAGCAAACCAAAAATTGGAATGACAGCTTTCTCAACCAAAATTTTCAGCCTAGTATAGTTCAGAATATCAAAGCTATTGATCTGGAACATCATGGAAATGAGAGAGATAGCCTTGAGTGGGATACTGTTACTAATGGAAAAATTAGAGTCAAAAGAGTGTATGAACATATTGCCCAATCGGGACAGACCCAAAACACAAGAGTCATGAACCATCAAATCTGGAAAAGAATGTGGAAACTCAAAGTAATACCTTGAATACAAATTTTCCTTTGGAAAGTAATTCATGAAATTTTGCCAGTTGCTAAGACTATGCATGATAGAGTGAATGATATTACTCCCTATTACTGCCTCTGCAACAATCAAGAAGAGACAGTGAGACATTTTCTATCTAGTTGTTGCTTTGGCAGAGCTGTCTGGTTTGGTTTGGGGTTAGCGCATATTAGTGAGGCTGGAGTCCATCAGTCGGTGGGAAACTGGTTCTTGTCCTGGTACGTACCAAAGGAAAATAGAGATAACAGTCACATAGAAGACCTTCCTGTAATAGGGGATGTAATTTGCTGGAATATCTGGAAATCTAGATGTTCTAAATGCTATCAAAATGTGGAACCTGACCCAACAAAACCATAGCTCAAATTCAAAACCACTTGAAGTAAAAGAAACCCAGATCAAAAAAGTGTTGAATAAAAATTCAGCTGTAGATCAGAGAGATGCTTTTCATATTACCAAACCAATCCTAGAAATAACCTTCCAGATTTACTTGATGTTCAAAGACATTGACAACAAGGCAGGAATTGCAATTTGGTTCTCAGGAAAAAATGGCTCTACTATAGGTTTGCAGGGATATCAACCAGAGGAGCTTCCTATCAACAAAGCCTGATGTTGGGAGTGGTGGCTGCTCTTACTCATGCAAGAAGGAATCAGTTCAAGAAGGTGACAGTGCACATGGAACAAAGAGAAGCAGAGAACCAATTGGAAGTGATGATGAAGCACCCTAGAAAAAAATCTACAAGTTGTGTTTTAAACTCTGTAAAAAACTATTATCGTACTTTACTAGTATAAAATGTAATCCCCTAATGCATCCAGTTATGCTAGAGCTCCAGCACAGAACTCTCTCCATTCTCAATGTTTCTAACACAGACGAAAAATGGGACAATCTATTGCCAGGAAACTATTCTATGGAACATTTTGAAGCTAGGTGGAATTTTTCTAATACCACCTAGTCGGGTTTTGTTTAGTGCTTTTTATAAGGAAAAAAGAAACAAAAAACTAAAACTATACATGTTTTTTTACATAGTTCTTTTAGGTTTACAAAGGGAAAACTAGAAATCTCACCCTCTGTTCTAAAAAATGTCACTCGTGAGCCCTGTAACCACGTCATCCACCTTCCACATGTAAAGGAATTTAACATAACCTTGGATGGAAATTTAACAAAATTTTAATTTTGAAAAAAACCGGGTTAGATTAGTGTTTCAGGTATTTTAATGAGGCTAGATTTGTATAATCCTCTAGAAAATTTAGTGTTTGTGGGACACATTTTTAATTTTAAAAAAAGCAGGGTTAGATTATTATTGTTTCGGGTATTATAATAGGGCTACATTTGTATAATCCCTTATAAAATTTAGTGTTTGTGGGACAAATAGGGATAGAAAAATTAATTTTTTTAAGAGAAAATACCTTGTTTTTGTGTGCCCGTCAACATTTCCGCTTTTGTTCAGTTTAAATAATTCAACAAAATTCTATGATGACTTGATTTCAAAAACAAATAACAATTACTTATTTCGTGTGGGAACGGATCCTAATTAGTTGGTACTCTACTCACTATTGTAGAAAGTGTAGGAAATATTTTAAATGTTTTGACATCCATCAAATTTTGGTGCTGCTGCAGGGGAACAATAGGCAATTATAATTGTTTTTGTTAGAGATTTTTTGTTTGTTATTTATGATGTTTTTTATTTCTGTTAGTGTTTTTCTGGTTTTTTATTTCTGTTAGTGGTGTTCGTCATCCGTTAAAAGTGAGAGGTAAATTCTATAAACATGTTGTTTATATACGTCACTTTTATTTATTTTATAAGCTTGTAATGGTAATCCGTTTGATTTTCAATTTGAATCTTATAACAACTACTAACCATTCGGGGGGGGATAATCACAACCAATCATTTGGTTATGATCAATATTCCATGGAACCTTTTGGTTCCTCTCATACATACCAACCTCCTTATGGTAGGTTTGAAAGTGAGCAATCACAAGAAAGAAATGATAGTTATGCTTCAAAGCATAATTCATCTAGTGTTGCGGAACAGAAGTGTACTATGATAAAAGAACTACAACAACAAGTTCATGAAAACTCATATGATATGGATAAATACCTTGATTACTTATCCTCTATTCATGAGAAGATATTTGAGATTTTTACACCGAGTAAAGCTTGTGATGCATGATGTATTTAAATCTACTTTTGATCGTATTTATGATCGTTCACCAATTCAACGGGAGGAGACCATGCTTAGAAACTCTACCATAAGTGATGGTGTAAAACAACCAAGTTTGAGAGAGCTTTATAGAAGGTTTGATCAATTGTTCGATGAAGGTGCATCAGATGAAGAATTTCTATAAGCTAAAAGAGCTTTAAGAAAGGAGCATGATTGACTTTATTCTATGGGACACGATGGGGATTCTGAACCTTTTGAAAGTCCTTATAATAATGAAGAAGTTATTCCAACTCTGAATCATAATAACGATCATTCGCATGTTCAAAAGGTGGAGCCTTACTATGAAGAAACCATATATCTAAATAGTGTAACATGTGAGAGTATCGAAGAAGTGTTGATTGAGAATAAAAACATATTAATGACATAAAAACACCAATGGACGTGATAGATCACTCGTCAGGTATGCAATTTTAAGGTTTATCTAGTTTTACATCTAAACCTTTTACGTGATTATCATCTTCTCCTACCTCACTTAGGGTTGGATATATGTGTTTCAAAAGTTTTGTTTGGTTATTTTGCTTCTAATTATCCACCATTAGATATGCTTAATTCTAACACCCTGCAGTTTAACAAAAGGAATCTATAGAAGTTTTCATTTTATATGTTCTCTATCCACTCCCAAGTGTATGGTGACTTCTATCAAACGATAGTTTCACTATTATCATTATTATTCTATGCGAACATTTGTGTGAAATTGTTATTAGAATTGTAGATCGTTATCTGTGTGGATCCTCATATTTTTCGATTGTTGGTGTACGCACGTCAACCAGAAAGTTATGATGAGGATGTTAAACTAAGCATTTAATGAGAGGCAACCCATTGGTTTTGTATTTCTATCTCCTTTTTTTTAGTTTATATAGTTTGCATATCATCTCTTGCATTACCATATTAAGTTTTACAAGGTCCTAATATATATATAAAAAGTTGATGATATTTTTTTTACGTCAAAAAAATTCTGTTTCGGGACTTTTTAGCAAAACGGATCCCCAGACTTCGTTGGGGGTCAGAATTTAATGCTTAACCCCTATTTAGTAACATAAAAGACATAATTTCCAATGAAATTTAAAAATATAAATTTAGATTTCATTTGTTTGGATTGATATGTGTGGAAAGTTGATTCCAAGAAATTTTCAGCCTACACATATTTTGGTGCTGAGACCGTAACTCTTAGACCGTTTATCAAAACACCGAACCCTTTTAACAAGTCATAGTAAAAAAGTAGGCGAAAACTTTAGTGAAGAATGTTTTTTCTAATTCCTTACCCATATGTATTGTTTTCGAGGTGAAGTCATTATTGCGTCATATTTAAATTTTTTGGTTTTGGAGCATTGAAGACAATGTGAAGTTTAAGTGTGGGGGAGTAGTTAAGCATGTTTTTAGTAGTATATGAGTTGGCATTCACTTTACAAGGTAATGTTTTTTCATTTTTTGAATAATTTTTTTCATGACCTCCAATTTTTAGAGACTTTATAGTCACGCAGTAAACTTTTAGCTAAGTTTCCATACAATATTCTTGCCAAAATAACTGAAATTAAAATTGCTAGAGAATGTCACTATTTCACGTGTTCTTTGTTATTGAAAGAGTAATCATGATGTATTTTATCCATATTGGTGACAATTAAGTAAATAATGAATGCAGTTTAGAGAGTTAAACCAATCACTAGTGGGGACTTTGAGTGAGGCACATAACCTTTTAATATTAGTTTATAGTGTATTCTTCTACGTAAAATCCGAGTAGAATGAGGAGCTACTCAACCTCGCACCCATTCAACACTTTTTGATTCTTAAGTGATAATTATTATCAATCATGAGGGTGACATCATAATTGTGAATCAACCTCATTGTTGTAGTCTAAATTGCAGGATAAACTACTCTCGAAGTGGTGGAAAATAAAAACATATCACCATCATCAACAAATTAAGAAATTAATGTTTATGAAGAAGGTTGAAGATGTCAATGGCTTACAAGAAACAAAACAAAAAAAAAACAATCATATATGCAAAGTGAAAAGAAAGAAAAAACAAAAGATGTGAATCTCGTGACCAGTCCCCTCTCGCATTAAACGACGGTTATAACGAAAATTCATCAGTTAACAAAGTGAATTAATCATGTTTCCCGTGCCATGGTATTGTGGCAGATATCGTTTAATCTTTTAATTTGAAGTTTATTTTGTTATTTCATTGAAAACGAACTAAAACTGATATCTATATGCTTGTGGGAAAAAACGAATTTAGGGATAAAAGGGAAATATGATGGAGTAGCTTGATGCCAGTCAGAGCAATTCGTCTAAACGCCAAATATTTGTATTATATTAGTACTTTTAGGATTCGAGAGATCAATATGTACGAGAATGGCCTAAATAAAGGAATGATCGTTCCTATTTTCTTTTAGTCACAAAGGAAAGAGAAGGGTTGATCTGTAGGGAGGGAAGGAGAGAAGGTATTGAGATCTTGATTGTCAATGATGGTATGTGTTTGAATTGCTATGAAGATGAAAATCAGAAGTATGAGTTTTCTGAGAATTTCTAAGGTGATAACTCTGTGATCATGTATTCATGTTCTCTTATAAGATGATTATCATATCTCTTGTTAATAGGTTAAAGAACCTATTTATAGCAGTGGATGTTAATACATTGATCTCGTAAGTGGTGACAGTTGCAGAGAAGTGGAAATCATGGAGAAAACCAATACTATCATGCTAGTGTGACTTGGCAGTTGTATGACCATTATTCCATTCATTCCTTCAACCGTCGACACGACTTAGTTACTTTCTTACTTTCTCGTTGTGGGTGTATTGCTACACCGCATGTGTTGTAGGCCGCAAGACCAAAACCCTAGTGAATATCCCCCCATGTGACATGATTGATATCTCGAGCATGATTAAGTGTCTTTTATAGACGTGTATTATCTGGTCAGTTGTTGACCTAACTAGATTGTTAGTCTTAGCATATTGATGAGTCTAACATGTTGCTGAGTCTAGCATGTTATTGAGTGATGGACGAAGCATAAGGTGTATGCTGAGACAAACAATGATGCTTAATACATCATAGATGTAGAGAGTTTGATTGATATTGACATTGGTAGTTGTGGCATATCATTGTGTCAGCTGAGGCAGCAATGACATATACTCGGATGATCTTGTTGGATTAGTAAGCGTAGGTATAATGAGATTTCTGGATCTATCAGAGACCAATATATATATATATATATACGTGTATACTTTACAATGTTTGATATATCAGTATGAGCATCAAGCCGTATGAGCACCAACTTCGTGTGAGTACCAACTTCGTGTGGGTACCAGTCTCATGTGAGTGCTAGCATTAGTAATTGTAAAAATATTTAATTTCGTCCCACTGTTAAATGGTTCGAGTAACAAAGTGGAAAAACTAAGGCTATTTTAATTACTGGTAGTAAGACCAATTAAATTATGCTCCTTAACAAAACCCTAATATGACAGATGAACCAAATGGCATCTGAGGGACTAAAGGAAAGAGTGACCGACCAATTGGCAGGAGAGAGGACCGATCAAAATTGATGTAAGGACCGACCAAGATTGGTGTAGAGGGACTGACCAATTGGTGGAGATTGGTAGAGCACGAGTTGGTGGTTACGGGACCATGCTTCGCGTATCAATATGGTCACTCTGGCAATAATATTTAGGAGAGAGGATTTTGATGTAAAGACCAACTGGTGTGAAAATCAAAATTTAGGAAATATTATAATGATGATTTTTTAATATATCATATGGTAGCGGGACCATTCTATATTGCTCTGCGTAGCTATCTGGTTTTTGAAGCAAAAAGAATTATTTGGTTTTGGTAGAAAAGCAAAAGATTTTTAATAAGAAGAGGAAACCCTAGGATAAAATAATAATAAAATAAAAAATATAAGTGTGGGGGACCGTCCAAGGGGTAGTCGGCCGGACAGCCGGCGCCGGTCCCATGACTTTCTTTTCTCTTATTTTTTATTATTTCTTCCTCCTTCCACCTTTATGCTCTGAAGACTATTATTGTCATGTACACCCGTGTCATTTTCTCGAGGCCGTCCGGTGTTAGCCCATATACCCGTAATTTCAGACACAACGCTTTTTAGTAAGAAACACTGTAGATTCTTCATATGATGTCCGTTTTTGATGATTAACCCCAATTCGGGAACCGGAGATCGCTAGTTATCTCCATCGGAAGGATTAAGGTTTAGATCTTGTTTTGGTTGTCAAACGGAACAAACAACAACTTTTCAGGATTTTTTAGACAAAATTCTGACAGTTTTCAGCTTGTCTTTCGTCTAGGGTTTAAGCCATATCTCTTAGACCGTTACACGAAATGAGACGCCCTTTTAGTATGTCGTAGTAGACACATAGGGGAACATGTGTTGCTTAAAATTTTTTGCCCCATTATACACTCATTGATAATTTTTTCCAAGATGATTATGACGGAACGTAAGAAATCAGAGTTTCGACCAAGTATGTTCATGTGCAACTTGTTATGAGCTTTCATACATGTTTGTATGGACACTATGATAAATATATATTATTAAATTAAGGTTTTAATATTGATATAAAACAAATCTAGCAATTCAACCGGGGAATACATAGCACTAGAGAGGACTCAAGTTGCTTTGTACTAGTAGGCAATCCATCTAGGATCTTGAGATTTGTTATGTAAAAATCATAGAACATCTAGGAATATCGTAATAAGCACCAGTACTATTTTAATAATTTTGTACATGGATGAATGTTGATTCATTTAATAAATTTGATCGTATATATATGTAATCTGATGAGTTCAGTCGGGTGATGTATTCATGTGATTACATACATACAGAGAGAGAGAGATGAGCACCTGCCTTAAAATTCTTTGCAGATTCTGAATATTTCTGAGACCCGAGTCAGAAATATAATCTTTTACTATTTTAGCCCTGACAAAAAGCCACCATCCACACTATAATGCAAATATTTATAATTAATGAAAGTTTTTAATGTAAAGTATTTCAATTGCTTGTGATATCTTCTAGGGACGAATACAAGGGGGAACATGTGGGTCCCATGCCCCCATATGATTTTAAAATTAATAAATACTTGTATATCATATGTTATTTGTAGTTTTTAATAAATTACTGTCCCCGCAATTTTATCGTGAATAAAAAGATATTCATATAATTTATAATTTTAAAACTAATTTTATTCTTCACCAATATAAAATTAAGGTCTTTTTATTAGATTTCAATTTTTATTTTTCCAAGAAAAATAAAGCTGAAGTTTCTGTTTTCCAATTTGAATGAACCATATGAAGATTATTTTAATTTACTTTAAATTGGTGTATGATATTTTTCCCCTTTTGTCTTTGTCACTACCAACTTCTTTCCAACTTCCTTTTATCCCATACTCTCAATTTGTATAAATACAAAATTTACAGCATGATTTTTTTTTTCTTTTTTGCTTACAATATTCCCTTTATGATATAAAATTTCTTTTTTACATAAAAATATTTTTTAGTAGTATATTCTATTAATATATAAGTATTACCGAAAAAAAGAAATTCAAAAGATCATGAAAAATTCGTTAACGTTTTTATATTATCTTAATATATTTTTATGTGTATTAATACTAAGTTAAAAATAAAAATATGTTTCATGTCTTAAAAACACAATTTCTTATGATATAAATTTTCTTTTTTGCATATAAACACCCCCAAATGAATTTCATTTTTACATATAATTATTCTTATATGATATAATTTGTTTATTTTTACATATGTGAGTTTTTTATAAGTTTGAACATTTTGGCATATATTTTTTTAATCAACCATATCAAAATAACGCGAGCTTGAAATGTTATATGTTTTTAATGAGTTTGAACATCATAATCATATTTCTACTCTCGTTTTTTAGTCATGTACATTCTTGATTATGATCTTCAAAAATAAAATATGCCCCATTGAATTATTGTTCTGGATTCGCCACTGATGTCTTCTAAATAAAGGATAAAGAGTGAAATATTGAGCATTGTGCTGATTTTGCCAAAACTGTCTTAAGCAAAAACTGTTTTACTCCTCTGAAGAATTGTGGAACCTAAACAATACAAACATCACGGATTATGGATGCACCATACTATTTGCAAGATACATACCGAGGCCATATAAACCGGCTTCCTCGTTTCCTCGTATAATTTTGGTACGAAGATATGAAAATAAGATTGTTGAAGAACCTTATTTTTGTATAGGATCAGGAAGTAAATTTTCCAAAACATTGCTTGATGGGAAGGACTTCATGAAATGGAAGAAAAACGATGTTGTTCGTCTTCTAGAAGAAACGATGGTTCATACTTCCAAAGAAGATGTACGCAATGGAGGAGATATAACAAGTAAGATTCCTTCTTAGTTTTTCCAATTACATAGTTTTTTCAATCATAGTGCATGGGCAAGTACACACATCTTGCGTATATTATCAATATTGCAAAATCCGACCAATCCAAGGATGGACTGGAACACTATCACGAGTATATTTCCAGAGAAAGATTATGCAGGGTATTCATCTTTCAAATATTGTTGAAAAGTTTTTTCACCTGAATATCTTGAGATCTTATTCTATTATCTTTATCCAATGTTTGTATAGAGACTTAACCGAGAAGGAGGCATTTGGGCTTAAAATCATTTGAAACGGTCTTTTCCAGGTTTATCACTAGGAATGTTCAACACCTTCCTAACAATGTCGTATGTAAAGCATCCCCTTAGTTTATTTATATCCCAACTAGGGTGAGAATCACTGAGATCTTTAACAAAAATATGAAGCTTGAGTGGCTACTGCCCCTTGAGTAGCTACATAGCTACCAAATAAAGTATTCTTATAATGCAGTCATGCTGCAAAATAAATTTGAATTATATTTTAATAATCATATTTCTTTTCATTGCAGTATACTAAATCAGCTCCAACAACTCCATTAGTCATGTTTACTTCCCTTTTAAAAGCGTTGAGCACTTGAGCTACTAGAATTGGAGCAGAAACGCGATAAAGAACGTCAAGAGATGGATGAAACTGGGAGGGCTACAAAGAGGACTAGAAAAAATTGGAATTTTTTAGTCAGGGTGTTATACAAAAAATCTTGTTCTTTTATTAAAGTTTTATCAAGAACAACCACTTTTTCTAAGAGAGGTTTATTTTTTTCGGCTAACGTATCAAGTTGTGTGTCTTGTAGTCTGATCTATTTTCGAATAGCATTAGCTTCTGCTTTTAATCTCTGAAGTTCAGACGTCAGAAGACTAATTAGCTTTAACAATTGTGCAAACTCTTTTTCAACTTTTTTTTTCTTTCTACTTTCGAATCAGATTCTTCAGACATGTAGTATGATTTTTCAACCATATTTTCTTTCTACATAGGCAACTTACAAACTTAAGGTACCAAATCTTATTATACGGTAATTGGGTATTTTCCTGGTTTTCCCATAAGCTCACTTTGACTAATGTCCTATAGGTTGGATCACTTCAAACACCGATTGTTAGATCTTTTCTTTTTTTTCTTGCTATGATACCAATTGAAAAGACGAATATACCAAATACACCATCAATTCGAGTAACCCAATTAGTTAAGCTTGATACCTATTACCAGATGCAGCACCAAGCATGGGTAAGTGAAAGTAGTTCTCCCACTGTCCAACTGGCTCCTAAAACACATTTATCGATGTTTTTTGACATAAGAAAAAAAAAATCCTAGACACAGTAACTTTATGGATTAAGAAACTTAGCTTGAAGTTCGTTAATGGATCCAAATACACCAAACTAACATCATATAATCCACCGTATCATGTGAAATGAATTATTATCAATTAAAGTATTCGAGTGACACATTAAAGGTGTTTGTCGAATAAATTCACACATGAATGTTGACACATCTGTGAACCAAGGGGATGCACATGACTTGGGTTGAAACCTAAAAAATTATAGCTGGGCTGCAAATTATAGCAAGTAAGATTCCTTCTTAGTTTTTCCAATTACATAGTCTTTTCAATCATAGTGCATGGGTAAGTACACAAATCTTGTGTATCTTATCAATATTAGGCAAAATCCGACCAATCCAAGGATGGACTGGAACACTGTCACGTGTATATTTCCAGAGAAAAATTAGGCAGGGTATTCATCTTTCAAATATTGTTCAAAAGGTTTTTCACCTAAATATCTTGAGATCTTATCCTGTTATCTTTATCCATTTTTTGTATAGAGACTTAACCGAGAAGGAGGCATTAGGGCTTAAAAATCATTTGAAAAAGTCTTTTCCAGATTTATCACTAGAAATGTTCATCACCTTCCTAACAATTTCATATATAAAGCATCCCCTTAGTTTATTTATATCCCAACTATAGTGAGAATCACTGAGATCTTTAACAAAAATGTGAAGCTTGAGTTGCTACTGCCCCTTGACTAGCTATATAGCTACGAAATAAAGTATTCTTATAATGCAGTCATGTTGCAAAATAAATTTGAATTGTATTTTAATAATCATACTTCTTTCGTTGCAGTATATTACACCAGCTCCAACAACTCCATTAGTCATGTTTACTTCCCTTTTAAAAGGGTTGAGCAGTTGAGCTACTAGAATTGAAACAGAAACGCGATAAAGAACGTCAAGAGATGGCTGAAACTGGGAGGGCTACAAAGAGGACTAGAAACAATTGGAATTTTTAGTCAGAGTGTTATACATAAATCCTTATTATTTTATTAAAGTTTTATCAAGAACAACCACTTTTTCTAAGAGAAGTTTATTCTTTTCGACTAACGTATCAAGTTGCGTGTCTTATAGTCTGATCTCTTTTCGAAGAGCATTGTCTTCTGTTTTTAATCTCTGAAGTTCAGAGTTCAGAAGACTAATTAGCTTTAACAGTTTTGCAAACTCTTTTTCAGCTATTTATTCAACTTTGAATCAGATTCGTCAGACATGTATTATGATCTTTCAACCATCTTTTCTTTCTACATAGGCAACTTACAAACTTAAGGTACCAAAATCTTGTGATACAGTGATTGAGTATTTTTCTGGTTTTCCCATAAGCTCACTTTGACTAATATCATATAGGTTGGATTACTTCAAACACCGATTGACAAATCTTTTCTTGTTTTCTTGTTATGATACCAGTTGAAAAGACGAATACACCGAATACACCATCAATTCAAGTAACCCAATTAGTTAAGCTTGATACCTATTACCAGATGCAAGCATGAGTAAATGAAAATAGTTCTTCTATTATCCAACTGGCTCCCACAGCATATTTATCGATGCTTTTTGACGCAAGAAAAGAAAGAAAAAAATCCTAGACACTGTACCTTTATGGATTAAGAAACTTAGCTTGAGGTCCGTTAATGGATCAAAATACATTGTACCTTAATGGATCCAAATACACCCAACTAACTACATAATAATACACCGTATCATGTGAAACGAATTATTATCAAATAAATTATTCGAGTCACGTGAGTGTTGACACTTGACACATTAAAGGTGTTTTTCGAATAAATTCACACATGAACGTTGACACATGTGTGAACCAAGGGGATGCACATGACTTGGGCCGAAACCCAAAAATTTATAGCTGGGCTGCAAATTGCAAACGTGTTGATGTCAACAGTAGTCAGTATGATGGGGTGATAAACTCTCAAACAATACAATAGTAAATAGTACTAATGATAAAGACCAAAGAGGAAGAAAACATGTGATGATCATTGTATTTTAATTTATTTATTGGGTGTTAAAGTGAAACCAAATTAAGGAATGAATGCATAGTTGTTTAAGTTTCCTATCATCATTTAAGTATAAGTAGGTTATCCAGCTTCAACCAACCCATCCATCCATATTAGGGAAATAACTAATTGATTACCTAGTAGGTTGTCTACTCTAACATTAGTAATACCGTAGCAAAGTGGTGAAATTCATTGATGAGTGTTGTTGACATTTATTTTCAGAGGTGGATCACAATGAATTTTATTTTGCAAGCAAGTATATTTCCTGATTCAGGGTGGAATTAAGTGTTCCCATTTGCTAAATGGCTCTCAAAACTTCACGATGTATAGTTTCACATAACCATCTTAGCCTTTTTATTCGTTATATGCCAGCATGCATTAGGATTTTTCTTCTCCGCTCTCTTACTTTGTTTTAATCCTAATTGCGCACCTGACAAACCTAAAAGAAAATTCCAATATATCTCATTCATGAATATACAACACACCCAATAACAATGATTAAAAATCAAATCTATCGTCATTAAACAATCAATATGATGATAAAAATTCATCACTAATAAGTAGTAGGAGTAGGAGTAGTAATGGGCTTTTTTAAAAAACCAAAAATAAGAGGTTGTGTTGTTGTTGTTGCATCATGACCATTATTATTATTATTAGCTTGTGCAGCCATGGCAAGTTCAAACTGCCTCAATGAGATTGAAGTGTTGTTAGAAAGAGATTCATTTTGATGTTTATTATGATCATCATCCCCATTTAGGTTACTTTCCCACAAAAAACAATCTTTTAAAGCATTGTTTGATAGTGTTGTATTTGATTTGGTAGTAGTAGTAGATCCATCCCATCCAATATGTGCCACATGCTTCACATCTGTTGGTAACCCTATCTCCATTTCCATATCTTCTTCATCATCATCCTCTTCTTCTTCATCTTTATACACTAGAAACAACAAAACAAAAAACAAACAAATGTACAAACAAAATTCAACAGATAGTGTAAGATACTTTGATAATTCAGAAAAATGATAATTAAGGCTGGCGAGCTAAATGTTGTTAGGTCAACTAATACATGTTACTTGCTACTAACATAGAAACTGATACAATTTATGTATATTCCATAGAGTGCAATGTACTTTAAGAACAACCTTCCGAGTGGTCCCCCGGACGGCTCGTGATTCATGTCGTTTCATGGACACTGAAAATCAATGAACTGGCGAACGGCGAACTAATCCAGGCGTAAGAACAATCATGCTAATTATGATCACATTGAACATTAATTTAACCCAAAAAAAAAGTCCAAGTAAACCTATGGATGATGTTTATAGTGTGTTTGGTTACTTCAAATGTTTGAATAGACTTGTGTAGGTAATGTTCTATTGATCAGATTTAGCAAAAGACTTACCGAAAATCTGAGAGAAGGATTTGAAACGCTTGATAATTCTTTGTATACCAATCGATATGTCATTCGATTTCTGAATAGCTGTATGGAACTTATTAGATGAGTTCTTCACTTTTAATCTATCTTCTTTTTCAGCTCCTCCTTGTATTACTACTCCACACAAAACAAAATAAGAAAATTTGAGCAAAACATAGAATAAGAGATACAAAAACATGTTTAAAAGTGAGATAGAGATTAGTATTAGTAGTACTTGTAGATGAACTGGGATCCAGTTTGGATTTCTTTGATGGATTTTCAACGACATCAACGCTAGATTGAGAACTACATGAACTAAAAGAGAACCGAAGAACAGTGAACCTTTCCATATGTGGAAATGATTATAATTCCTGCTATGTAATGATATCAAAAGAACATATGAAGAACAAAAAGAAAGAAAAATGCAAGAGAAGAGAGATAGACAGAGTAGTAGAATGAAGTAGAGGGCAGTAGTAACAGTGGTAGTTATGAAGGTTATAATGAAGGCTATTATGATGAATGAAAAGAATATAGAGAAGTAAAAATAGTATTGTATCTAGTATGGAATAGTTTTGGCTTTGTTATGAAGTTAGAATGATTTATTTTATTTTATTTTCATAAGAAAATGTTAGAAGAGACACCTTGTGTTTGGTATGTCTGTATGTTCATATTTAGGCAGAGAGAAGCAAATTCAATTATTAGGGGGGTTTTAGGTTTAGGAAGTGGGTATTGGGAGCTGTTAGCTTAGTTGGTTAAACTATGCAACTCAACCTAATTCTTGCTAATTTACATGAACTAAATTATAAGCCAGTTATCTCTTTTCTCCTACTCTCTACTCTGTTGTGGGGCTTCTTAGTTTGCTTATTATCTGTCTTGAGTGCAAAGCCAACATATTTTAGCATCTTTTTTTTTTTTTTTGGGTTTCTTAATTTCAACTCCTCCCAAAAGAGGAATTGCTTGATAGAGTAAATCCAAAGGAATTCAAGTCAAATCAACAATCAAAACGTCGAATTTTGTTTCGTGTCAAGAAATGCGGTTTTAAACCTTTCTTGATGCAGACTAAGTAACATAATTTAATATGGATTTATGATGGTTTCTTTTATTTTTCACTGTTCTTTGAAGGTAATCAAAGTTATTTCATTTTTACTTGAACCATAATCATTGTAATTTAACTTTGGATACAGTTTTTATGGTTTTAACTTTAAGCTTGTGTACTGCAATATTGTCTCTTTAAGAAGTGTCAAAATCTAGCCAGCTTTCTTTGGTCTCTAAAAGTGACCACAGAATGTGCAGCAATTCTTTAAGCTTGAGACAGATTTTACTTTTTCTTCAACCAGCTTTTTGTACAGGGTAAAAATACCTATCATTGGTTTCATGAATAAGACTCGAGCGCAATATAATTTACAGAAACTCGGGTCTAGAAAATAACCATATGCAAGAATCTGAGGCCATATCCTTTGCATTTTACTGTAATGCTACTGCCAAGGATAAAATTACTGGGTATCAAGTTTTCCTCTTTCTCTTGCTGCATTCTTCGGATGGGGAATAAAATGAAAAAGAACGGTAACTGCTAAACTCAATCAGTTGGTAATTTGTTCTCAGTAGGTTCCCACACTCACTTTCGTTTCCTGGGACGAGGATTACATGTTGGGTGATGATTATTCTACGTCGGAACCCAGTTTCCCAGAATATTGTGATTTAAAGGCCTCTTTATTATACCTGCAATCTAGAAGGTGGGCCATTGGACTGAATGTTCAGACTGCAGACATCAATAAAATACCAGTTTCATGGAGGCATTAAGTTCTGATAACAAATGTAGGACTCACTCTGATTCAAGAAGACAGATGAGACGAATCCACCCCATGAATCCATGGGGTCTATCAAAATTCCGAGTCGAGGACATGTTACACGTGCGTTATGTAAAGAGGAAAGAGGACTCATCAAAAGTACCTGTTCTGGAATTCGTAAGTTTTCTTCTGAAGCAAGAGCCGCCAGATGATGCACTATCTGTACGAACCAGTGTACTTAACATCTTTCTTCATGAGTGGATCAGTTTAACGCCACCACGATTATTCATACCTATAGATTATAGGATTCTGGTTTATCAACCGAAGAATACTTACCATGCTTATACTGATGTAATCGATATGCATCTCTTACTGTTATCTCTAACTGGTAGGGGGTATGCAGCAATCTATACACTTTCAATTTATCACTACCCAAATAGGTCGCCCATGTGATGGACTCATGATATCTTCGTTACAACCACAGGTTACTCATCCAGAAAGAAAGATGAACAACTGATTGTCCTTTTGCATCTCACATGAGAAGGTTTTAGAGCTCCCTCAATCTACCATTTCTTCTGTTGGATCCAAGATTGACCAGAGATCTTCTTAACCCCTTTATTTTGCATCAAACTTCTAATCTCGGCTGCATCTTCCCACCTGTGATTTTCTGTTGAGGTGTTCGATAGCAGAATATAAGACCCAGCATCATTTGGTTCTAAATGAAGCAGTTTCTCAGAAGCCCATATCACCAGTTCGGCATTTTTATGAAAGTTGCAAGCAGCTAAGAATGCTTTCCAAACAGGAATTAGATGAGAGATACTATTTTCTTGTATAAACTCCTTTGCTTCATTTAGATTTCCTTCTCGCGCTAATAGACCAACCATACAAGTAAAATGTTCCACTCGAGGAACTATTTTGTAATCGTCTTTCATCATTCTGAAGTATTTTTTACCTTCTTCAACTAAGCTCGCATGGCTACACCCAGATAAGAGTCCTAGAAAACTAATCTCATTTGGCCTAATCCCTTCTTTCAACATAAGCTCGAAAAGCCGAATCACCTCACTCCCTTTCCCATGCAAACCACAACCAGATATCAATGACGTCCATAGTACAGTATTCCTCGTAAGGCTACTTTCAAAGAATATCGATATAGCATCCTCCAGGCTTCCACATTTAGAGTACATGTCAACCAATGCAGACACTAAAAAAACATCAAGTTGGTGCCCTAGTTTCTTAATGAAAGCATGGAAATGTGTACCTTCCTCCAAACATGCTGCATCAGAACAGGCTGAAACTATACTTGTTAGGGTGAACTGATTTACCTCAACTCCTTCACGAACCATCTCGCGGAAGAGCTTAAAAGCCTCTTCAGTATTACCCTTCTGAACATACCCAGAAATTATTGAGCTCCACGACACCGTATTCTCTATCTGACACTGCACCGGATATTGGGTTTTACTGAAGACAAATGAAGCTTTTCTCATTTCGCCGCATTTGCAGTACATGTCTATTAGTGAATTTATTATAAAACTATGTTGATCAAATCCAGTTCTAAGTAATTGACTATGAATCTGTTTGCCTAAGACCAACATTGATTGAGAAGCAGCTAAGAGTAAGGCAATGGAGAAAGACCTCTCATTGAACAGACACCCACTTCCCCTCATCTGATTTAGAAGCTCTAACGCAACTTCATTAGACCCATTTCTCATTTGCCCAACAATAATGGTATTCCAACTCGCAATATCTTTTACAGGCAATCTTTTAAATAACTCAATTGATTTCTCTGTATCTCCACTTTGTAAATACCTACCAATCATAATATTCCACGACACTGTATCCTTCTTATTCATCAATTCAAACAGTTGACTCGCAGAATCAAAAGCTCCACATTTAACATAAAAATCAACAATAGAATTCTCTGAAGAAACATCTAATTCCACCCCACTTGCAATGATCCATCCATGAATCGCCTTACCAATTTTCAGATTCATACTGCTGGCACAACAGTTCATAATACAAGATAACGTATAACGGTTCGGAAAAATACCTTGAATTTGCATTTGCTTAAAGAGATCCAAAGAAACTTCATGCCATCCCACTCGAGAAAAACCTTTAATTAGAATGGTCCATGTCTGAACATCACGGTCAGGCATTTCATCGAATAACCTCTGTGCTCCAACAAGATCGCATTTTCTCCCATATAAATTCAAAAGATGGTTGCAATATTGAAGATCTCCTGCAAAACCTGTCTTTATTGCCCCTCCATGGAGGGTATTAACATCTACAGTACTATGGAAACCTTTAGCTTTATGGGTTTGAGAATGCGAAGTAGAAGAGTATTTTTGCAGGAGAATTGGAAAAAGAGGGAATTTCAAAATTCCGGTAGTACTAACGGCCGAAATCCTTAAGGCAGTGAATACCGACATACCGGCTTTTCAAACTAGGAACAGCTTCATAGGGTTTTAAGCATTTTCTGTCAATAATGGACCTTTGAGGACGACTTTTGATGTCAGATCATGCATTTTGAGTTGCTGAGAGTGGCACTCGACCATTCATAGAGCAAAGCCTTTTACACAGCCTGTCTCCAGCCGAAACAAGAATTAAACACGCCTTGGAGGGTGTTGAGTCGAGGAAATTTAGTTTTGGCACAGTAAACAGGTAGCTGTGAGTCTGTGACAGTGGTTGCTCATTTCTGTTTGTTTTTTTTAGTTACCAGAGGAAACTGAATGTGTTTTGCTCTCGGGTGATGATGCAAGAGACAAGGAAATGTGGTGCAATATATAGTGAGTCAAGCAAAAAAGTTAACTTTTTCATTCTGATACAGGCATGAAAAAACAAGGTGAAAGCTATATATGCTAATGCAACCAAAGAAAAACAGTAAGCTAACTGCTACATATAAATTTTCCGTAAAAAAGAAAAAAAAGAAAGAAAAATTATGGGTATTGATTGCATCTTTTGCAATGAATCAGTTAAGTTGAAATTACATTGGAGGATAGAAGTAAGATGACAAGGAAAAGCCGAGGAAGAGCAAGCCGCCGACCATGGCAACTGTTCCTTGTGAGATCTTTGAAGCCAACATGCTTCCTCCTACTACAGCTATCGATGTGCAGACTGTGTGCCCTATACAAGCTCCAACAGCTACCCCAACTGCGTTTTTGTGAGTTGCCAGCTGCAGGTACGAAAAATTGCACAGAACTATCAATTGACGCTTTCAAGTTGACACACAACTGAATATTAGACTTTGCTTCGACCTTAATAGAGTGAAACTAGTTTCTATACACACATACATTGAATAACTGACAAAAGCAGGTAAGAAAACAATTCATTTTTTATGCAGAGGAATCTTACGGCGATTGTGGCAATCTGACTACGATCACCCCATTCGGCTAGAAATGTCAAAATAAATGACTGCACAAAAAAGTAAACACCAAACAAACTCTAATCAGTAGTGAACATGTACATACAACGGTAAGACAAGTTGATGAAATTCTTTTGCTATCAAGAGCTAAAAGATATATAAAAGCTTCCCAACTGTCAAGCAGATGTAACAAATCCATGGAGAAAAAGCAACCGTGAAGCCATAATGGCATTCGTGTATACCTCTAAGAAGATTGGAGTTAGAAATCTTGATAAAAATCGGCGAAACGTCGATTTTCCTTGCCCCCCTTCCAACTTCTCTTCTACCTATAAAATGATAAAAGGCAACTCATACAGATAAGGATCACAAGTAAAAATGACAGTATATGTGTGGAATAGATAATAAATCAAGCATTAACAGAATTTTCCTAATAAGCATCAACTTTTGCTTTCAAAAAAGATGCAGAGTTTCTCTGTATGCAAACTTCAACAACTATAAGAATACAATCAGATGTTTAAGAAACAGAAACATACTTCTTCTATTTCCTTCTTCTGGTTTGCCTTTTCTGATCTCCAGGCAATGTAAAGCAGTCGTAACCCGAAGAATGCATAAAGAACTGTATATATGACAATATAAAACAATCATCAAATTATTTACCAGAAGAAATTAAGTGTTATAACTTCCATTTTATATTGAAGAAGAAGAACAATATAGATGTGGGACTGACAGTAAATTGGGCAGGCACCCAACATACATGGAGAACACCCCAACCATCCTCGAAGAGTTAAAGTAAATACCTGTAGCCGCACTGTTGGTATGCTTCCTTGATATCAAATTTGGCACTATCCGACCAAGTCCAGTAGAAAGCACCTAGAATACATAACATTGACAGGAAATGAAATCCCATTAACAACCAACTAGGAGAAGCTACCAGCCAGGACCTACATTATTGGCAAACCCATGCATGCAACACCCACAAAAAAGAAGAAAAGAAAAACAAGAACAGGAACAAGAACTAAAACCTTGATGCTTCACGCTCATCGGAAATTAGAAGTTCTCTTACCGTCATCACAAACAACGCGGAAAGTGCACCAGACAGAACAATCGACTTTGGGTGGCGCATAGCCATTAGTGCTGCAATAATAAACGTTTCATCTCCAATCTAGCAGAAATGGTAGTGTGAACATCAGATCAAAGATATCATACAAGCAAATATGTAATTGTTAAGCAAGGAATTATAATAAACATCTTCTTCTTTCAGTTACCCACGTATAAAAGTGGCACTCACTATCTAAAATCGCATCAACTTGCTATTTCTTTCACTTTTCTATTCTCCGGAATGTCCAAGAGAAGGAAATGAACAATATGTCAGGCAATCAATGTAGACCTTTAATACAATATTTCAAACACATGTCCGTCCACAGCGTCAAACTATTCCACAAATGATAAACTACAAACTAGTTCAATTAATGAGACATTTGCGCAAAATAAAATGTTACCTTAGACAATTCTAGTAACTTGAGATATCATCACATGAACATAACTAGCAACAAGCAAAAGAAGCATGCAACATAAAGAAAATGAGAAATGGGAAATACCTCGCTAACTAGGATCATAGACAAACTGGCAAAGAAAGCATCAAAGATTCCAAGACCATCAGACCCCGTAAATTCACCAACTCCAACATCCCCTAGTACATCATCGATATCATTCTTGTTGTTGTTGTCATTATCAAGGGGGTCTAATACTATCTGATGATCAACAATTTCAACAATCAAAAACCAAACACAAAATCAAAACATTCCACACTACTAATTTTACTTACTTTACTACGGCGACCTAAGTCTTTTACAGATCCTTTAGATAATTCCTCATTTGATTCTTCCACTTCTGTATCCTACACAAATGTAAATAGAAATTAACCCTAATTTACTAATTAATTTGGAAGAAAAATAAGAGGTGGATCCAAGAGAAATGTAAATATTACCTGAGCGAAAACAGAAACTGAAATTAAGAGAAAGAGAAAGGCATAGCATAACACATTCCTACGCGAATCCATAACTACAAGACGCCACCGGTAAGAGGACCTCCGGAAATTAGAGATTGAAGAAGAAGAAGTGGAAATGAGAAGAAAAAGAAGTCAAAAATGAGGGATCCTGTCCCGTGTTTTGTCCAGGAAAGAGAGAGAGAGGACGGACACGGAATCGCTTTCCACACCACTGGAGTCGACTGTACGATATACGGATCTGATGAGGATTGCGGAGGATGCGGTCTTCTCTTCCTTTGACTTAATTGGGTGGAATCAACTAATATTCCACCATGCTTGCTTTGAATGGCACCGACACTTGGGTGTTACTTCCCAAATATCTCTCAAACCGTTGGATGCAACAAGTGATGATTTATGAGCGTTTAGAAAAATTGTGACCGTTTTGCACTTCCATTAAATAGCGGACTTGTTTGGAAACGCCATTACATCTACAAAAAGATCGATGGCTACAATAAATGATTGTGATAGCCTGATAGTGATGAGCCAGGTAGATTATTTTCTTTTTGGATATTTTATTCTTAATGAAGAAGATAAATTTTTTTTTAAATATCAATTTTATCTTTGGAAGAAAATATATGTAATTTTTTATTGTTTTCATCTTTGATATATTTGGAAATGATGTATTCAATTTTACCATATTAATGAAATTAAAATGATGTATTCAATTTTACCATATTAATGAAATTAAAGATGTTTCTTTCAAAATAAAAAATTAAAATAGGATCATTTTGAAGTAATTTTGAAACCCCCTTATCCACTTAATTTTTAATGGCTAATATATCCCTCATTAATTAGTGTTGATTAATTTAATTAGTAGTTAAATTAATTAGTATTTGAAATTGGATTATAATTACTGTTAGATGGTATGAATTAGAGCAGAGTTCCTTTTTTTTTTTTGAAAGATTTGAAGAAGAAGAAGAACTTGAGGAAAACTAGGATTTTGTGATTTTGGTAGCAAAAATAGAAATTTATAGTGACGACGAAGACTCTAGGGGTGATGAAGAAGTGGGTGCGTCTACATATCGCCAATCATATTATCGTGATTTCGACTCTACCGATTTGGGTTATTTGTTGGATGAACAAGAACATCTAACCCAAAGCATAGTTAGTGATTTTATTCAAGCAAATGAAGAACCATACCGAGAAAATGACGATAATAATGCTTCTAATGGTCAGAGATACATGCTAAGGATCTCAAAACATTTATTTGTAACTTATAATCGCCAAGAAGTGGAAAAAATATCAAATTTTGCATGTTTTTCTTCCCTACATATAACCCAGAATCGACTGATACGATGACACTATACCCGCCGATTCTCTATCATCCAAAATATTATGAACCACAATCAGTTGGTATGTTGATGAACAACAGTTTATCGTAGTTCATATTTGGCGGGATTGGTAGGTGAAAAAATCGGATGTTATGGAGTATCGACCGATTGTAGCACTTTGAGATATTCCCAAAAAACACCAAATATACAATCCGGAAAATGTATGTTGTTTTATAAGCCGATTGTAATCGAAAATGTGGCAAAAAAAACTGCATGTCTTAGATTCTTGTGGCATGTCTTTCATGTGATCCTTAGCTCATCGGGATGGGTTTTGAGTTATTTTATTCATGGGCTTGAGGATAGAGCGGAACTCTTCACATGAGAAGCTATTAAGCCCTTCTTATCCATTTATAGCCGCAGGAGTCTACGACATAAATCTCCGGAAGATGGAAACACAGATTGGTTATTATTCGTACTTTGTTAAATTTTAAAGTCGCCATACAGATCATTTCACGTGTACCGATTGTATACTTGGTACTTAAATATAGATTACTAGGAATCGACTGATGCTTATATACTTAAATACTGATTACTAGGAATCAGTGGCACGATTGTTTCATAGCCGCCGAATGTGCTCGCTTAACTTTTTAATATACATTGTAGATTATTGAAGCGCTCGGCGATGATCAACCTGAACCCGTGTCTAGGCCGAGGTCTGATACTTCTGCCTAATATAATATTAATTTGGTATGAAAAAACAAGGACGGGGCAAAACAATGATCAGTGGACAAAGACATAGAAATCAAATCTGCATTAGTTTTAGGTCCACGTTCAATGCGTAATCATTTAAAAATTGTTTGATGGAAAAATGGCAAGATTAAAAGTCACAGGGCAAAGGCCAACCTTATGTGAAGAAGATGTCGAGGGTTTACATGACTAAATCAAAGAAGCATGAATGCACATTTAAGATTATAGTACATAGACTTAATGATGTATATAAGCTTTCCAAAATGATGAATGGTACTTATAATCATGATGATCCAGAATCTTTATTGGCACTCTTCAGTGTATGGGTTAAAACCACATCAATTCCGCAACGATAAAGTCAATAAAGACAAGTAATCCAAGTAATATCCTTAGAAAGATTAAGGAGGACGATAAGAATAAATTGTTTGTTTTGAAGCAAATTTATGCGGGTAGAACAACTATCAAGATGACAGAATGAGATGGTAGAGTGGTTAGTTGAACAACACAATTACACAGTGAGGAAGCAGGTAGTGGACGGCAAAGTGACCCGTATTTTCTTGGTGCATCCGAAGATGATCCAATGGCTCAATGCTTCTATCAAGTTTTGTTAACAGATTGTACTTATAAGACAAACAAGTACAACATGCCGTTGTTAAACATTGTTTGCCAGACTTCGGATAAACAAACTTTCACGGTGACATGAGTTTTATGGTTCATAAGAATTTGGGTTTCTAGAGACCCACCCACATTCAGAATTTCTTAATAAAAAATCCTAATTAATCCATACAATAATAGTGTATTAAGATTTTGCAATAAAATAAAAAAGGAAGAAAAAAAACCCTTAGAGTTTCTTCCTTTTTGTTGCTCAGATCTAGTCCGACTAGATCTGAGCAAGGATTTTTAGTTTTTTACAAATATCATTAGTTTAATATACTTTTAGTTTGTTGTTTTTTTTGTTGATCGACACATTTCTTCGCTATTTGGGTGATCTTTTCTTCGTCTTCACGGAGATTTTCTCTTCGTTTTAATAACAATTCTTTCAAATCTTCATGGTGTTTATTGGCTTGCTATTCTCAATTCATCAAGAACATCAACGATTTAGATCGGCTTCGCTTTAGATTCATTTTCAACATGAGGGATTTAGGGCATCTGGATTCGTTTGGATCTACAAGATTTTGGGAAAAATACTCCAATTTCTTTGGAGCATCTCTTATCAAAGAAGACAATTAATTTAAATGGTCGGAGTTGATTCCGATTCACACCATCATTTATGACTACAACTTACACAAAACTAGATATCTTTACGGTTCATGGCTCTTTCTCTTCGCGATTTACTTGCAATTGATATCGTCATTTGTATATGGGTTTTGATTATTTTGTTTTTTCTATATTCTTATAAACAATCATGTATCCTATTTTGGTTTAAATAAATGGAAATGTGATTTCTATTAAAAAAAAAAAGTTGCAATAAAATCAAACTTATTGAGTGGTTATTTTACGTATCTTACTTGTTTCATCCATATTTCAGAACTTCCATTTTCCATAAGGGAAGAAAAAACACGTGGTCGGCAGGATTCGAACCTGCGCGGGCAAAGCCCACATGATTTCTAGTCATGCCCGATAACCACTCCGGCACGACCACGTTGATGTTAACGAACAACAAACTATTTATTCAGTAGTAACATCCGCTACTTTTTGTGGTCTCATAAAGTTTGATATATTTGCAATGTTTTACGACAATGCAATGCAGGCATGCGTTGTACGTGAAATACACAACTAGACAATGCAGTTGTTCTATACTTCATATGCAAAGTATATGCTTACGATTTCTTCTTTTTCTCATTGTTCTTTAAAAGAAAATCAGAACTAGTGCATATCATTTTTAGGGTAAAATCGAGTCCGCCAAATAAAATTGCACAAATTTGATTAAAAATGAGAGAATAGTTTAATTAAATCCTATAATTGAAAAATACTCTTATAAATTTGGGAATACTCACGGTTATATGGGGCTGGTTTTGATTAAGGAGATTTTTTTTAATGATGAAATGTCCATACTACTCTTTGCACTAATAAAATAAAATTAAAAAGGAAATAATTTGATATCCTCTTCTTCAACTGTCGATAAAAAAAACAACCTATTTTGGAACAAAAATCACAATGCCGACTGTTGTTCAACCTAAAATAGAAGTTACGTAATCTATCTACAAGTTTAATCCTAAAGCTTGGCATTCATCCTAAAATAGGAGTTACGTGAGATGAATTACCAGTGTGAATGTGGTAGCTGGATAACTGAATACTACACTGTTGATGATGGACAAACTAAGGGTGAAAGCAGTGGATGTTGGATGAAAGCTGTCATTGAGTATAATAATACTAGATGATGACTTTTTTTCGTTTTGGTATAGATGGAGATGATATCACCTGTTAATTTAAGTGTAAAGCTACTTCCCTCTTGATTGAAACGTGAAAGATGATGAATGCACTTCCCTTTTGATTGAAACTTGGTGAGCTGGTAGTGTATTCAAACACACAAAAATCATTCAAATTTCCTAAAATTCTTTTTATTTTATTTTATAATTAACATTTTAAAATATAAAATTATAATCTAAGTTTAATTTTAACAACATCTATGGGATACTTACAGATAATTTAACCATTATCAAAATTATATGGATAAGAAGTTTTTTAAATTATTTCACAATAAAATATATTTTCAGTATCCTCTAATTTATAAGAGTATTCCTAATTGTGGATTCTTTAATCACCTTGTCTTTTATAGAAACCTGATATAGGGGCTCCAATGTCAATAGAGGGGCTCCAATAATAAGATAAAATAGGGACATCATAAAGTAAAACTCAAAAACCCCTTATCCATAATATTTTTACAATGCCTAAACCACCCCTGATTAGTTAATATTAATTAAACTAACTAATTAAAAATTAAGCTAATCATGATTAACATAATCTTTAACTTAATCAAATGATTTGAATTTTTTTTTTTTGAATTTGTGTTTGGTGCGAAGAAAAACTAGATGAAATTTAAGAAAATTTTGTCGTTTTTTTTTAAACCCTAGATTTTGATTCAATAAACCATAGTAGCATTGAGTACACCTCTAACTTATACTCTTGATCTTTTTATGGCTCAAATTTGATGAAATCACGATTTGAAAGATTGATATTTTGTTGTTCAGAGAAACTTACGGTTGAGTTTCATGTCGAACCCAACCGTAACCCTAAGAACACCGAAGAACACCATTTTTTCCCAGATTTACGGTTGGGTTTGAAAACCCAACCGTAACTTGAAGAACAATGATGAACATCATTTTTGCCCAAATTTACGGTTGGGTTTTAAGCCAAAACCCAACCGTAACTAATCTTTAAACCTCAATCTTAAAATTAGATAAATAGATTTTAAGATTTTTTTCATTTCTATCTTGTAGAGAATTGAAATACGAAGCTAACCCAAAAAAAATGAGGTCAATCGGACATCGTATGAAGGAGTTATGATCAAAACGATGAAATGTATCCAGGAATATTTACGGTTGGGTTCGCCAATAAACCCAACCGTAAATTTGGGCTCAATGAAGCCCAAAAATCTCAAATTTACGGTTGGGTTTATTGCCGAACCCGACCGTAAATATTCTTGGATACATTTCATCGTTTTGATCATAACTCCTTCATACGATGTCCGATTGACCTTATTTTTTTGGGGTTAGCTTCGTCTTTCAATTATCTACAAGATAGAAATTAAAAAATCTTAAAATCTATTTACCTAATTATACGATTGGGGTTTAAAGATTTGTTATGGTTTGGTTTGTTTAATAACCCAACAGTAATATGAAGAATTAACCAATTACGGTTGGGTTTTACCTTAAAACCCAACCGTAAGTCGAAGAAAAATGAAGAACACCATTTTTTTCCCATAGTTACGGTTGAGTTTTGCCTTAAAACCCAACCGTAAGCCATCCCTTGGAGCATTGAGTTTTAAGGACAAATTTGGGTTTCAAAATAAAAAAAGTGAACTTATTCAATCATTTTAACTAGATTGAAGGTAAATTGGGTCATTCAAACAAAGAAAAACTGAAAATCACACAAATAGAGAATCCAATTTTATGGTATCCAGTAGAATTTACGGTTGGGTTTTGGGTTAAAACCCAACCGTAACTTATTATGTTAGTTTTTCTTACAATTTCAACATGTATTTACGGTTGGGTTCTGCCTAAAAATCCAACCTAAACCAACCGTAATATGAAGAATAAACCTTTCCCAGACTTACGGTTGGGTTTTAAGCCAAAACCCAACCGTAACTAATCTTTAAACCTCAATATTAAAATTAGATAAAATGATTTTAAGATTTTTTCATTTCTATATGGTAGAGAATTGAAAGACAAAGCTAACTCAAAAAAAATGAGGTCAATCGGACATCGTATGGACATCGTATGAAGGAGTTATGATCAAAACGGTGAAATCTATTTGTATCCAGGAATAGTTACGGTTGGGTTCGCCAATAAACCCAACCGTAAATTTAAGGCTCAATGAAGCCCAAAAATCTCAAATTTACGGTTGGGTTTATTGGCGAACCCAACCGTAAATATTCCTGGATATATTTCATCGTTTTGATCATAACTCATTCATATGATGTCCGATTGACCTCATTTTTTTTGGTTAGCTTCGTCTTTCAATTTTATACAAAATAGAATTGAAAATCTTAAAATCTATTTATCTAATTTTACGATTGAGGTTTAAAGATTAGTTACGGTTGGGTTTGGTTGAAAACCTAACCGTAAATCTTAATTGAATCTTCATCTCCTACATTTGAAGTTACGGTTGGGTTTGTTTAATAACCCAACCGTAATATGAAGAACAAATTAGTTACGGTTGGGTTTGGTTGAAAACCCAACCGTAAATCTGGGCAAAAATGGTGTTCTTCGGTGTTCTTGGTGTTACGGTTGGGTTCGACATGAAACCCAACCGTAAGTTTCTCTGAACAACAAAAAATCAATCTTTCAAATCGTGATTTCATCAAATTGGTTAGTGTAATTTAGTTTTATCCGGATTGTCATCACTACTACTTTCTATACATTTATTAGTATTCTTCATCACGAAATTGGGAGTTTAATCGGCGATAAAATTTGATTCGATGGAGAAATTTGATTAAAATGGAGAAAGAGAAGATATGGAAAGATTTTAATTGAAGGACAAAATTATTATTTTTTTATTGGATAAAGGGTAAAATGGACATTTAATTTTACCCCTAAGACATTCCTTAACGGAAAATTGGGTCACCTCACCTCATAGAGGAACCCTCTATTGATATTGGAGCCCTAAATAAGGCTTCCTTTTATAATAGAGGACGAAATAGTCACAGTCATAAAGAAATACTTCACAACAATAAAATCGGCTGAAAATTAACTCAGTATTTCATGGATTATTTTTAACGTAATTGGAACAACTTTTTTTTGTATGGAGCCTGAGAGCATCAAACAGACAAGGATTGGCTTTCACCGGCCATGACTTCAGTCACACGATGCTTCTCATTCTTAAAAATAATTGCAACTTTTTGTAAAAACAAAAAAGATTTATCTCTTCTGAGTTATCTTGGCTTGCGAGAGGGCAGAAATAACATTTTATTCCAACAATATATTAAAACTTAAAAACGGAAGTTACTTTCCAGAACTAAAAAAGAAAAGGAGAGTCAACACCTGACACTCACAAGAATCACTGCTCATTACTTTACTGCACATTAAAGCCAAAGCTGTACTTCTAAACTTCAAATCAAGACTATTCATTGACCAATAGGTAAACCCCATTTTCAGAAAAGGACTTTTTCAACAAATCAATACAAAGTGTACTCATTCTTGTAGCACAATCAAAGCCGACAAAGTGTACTTCTTCTTGTTGAACTGCATTGCTTATGGAGGGCGAGGCTGAGGAAGGAATGAACTTCACAACAATCCGTTACCGACCTCTGACCCATAACCGTGTATAGTCCAATACTGATAAGACAAAATATCATGGTAATTGTTCCCAGTTTTGTTTAACTGTCAACAATTTCAGAGTTAATACTCTGTTTTACGTTCATTGCTAGTTTGCTATTCACAAGTTTGATGCAATAGAGTAAAGAAGAATAAGAATTAAGAAAACAGTGTCTACCTGATAGCAAGATTATAATGGCTCCACATGAATATCCTATAGTGCCAATAACTAAAAACCATATAGGCACTTCCCACTGCAATACCTCGAATACTCAGTTCCTGTTTTCGTACCCGATGTACAGGTACTCTCACTACTGACTCCCTGCTTGATTATAAGCTGCATCAATAATTAGGACATTCAAATGAATCACACTCACACTTCACAATTCTGAGTCAACCTACTTCTCGTCATTTCCTGTGTTATTTTTACATCTGTTTAGGTTTATATAATTTTGTTGGAGCTTTGTCAAACAACATTCTTATTTACATGCAGATATTTCAATCTTGCCTCAAATGTAAAAACAACAACACTAACATAAAACCTAATGAAATTCGACGAGCACTGCTTACTGATTTGCTTAACATATCTCTGAACAATGCTAATTATGGCAGCAGGAAAGAGACTTAAATTTCAGCTCGAAGTCACTATTCTGAATCCTCCATTTTGACCTCTTTCAACAACTTCACAACCTCAAGCATTGTCGGCCTCTTCCATGGTTCGTCTAGGGTACATTCTCGTGCAATTTCTAGAACACATCTCATTTGATCCCTGAACGACCCATTCATCGAAACCACACATGGATCAAGTACCTCATCATCCATTCCCATCTCCATCAACCATCTAACCCATCCAACAAGATTTCCTCCCTCAATATCTGTTTGTCCAGTTGGTGCTCGCCCAGTCAGCAGTTCTAACATCACCACCCCAAAGCTATACACGTCTCCCTTTGTTGTTGCCACCATAATCTGTCCATACTCGGGAGGTATATATCCAAATGTTCCTGCAAGAACTGTACTGACGTGGCTCTCACATGCACTAATTATCCTTGCTAGCCCAAAATCAGCAACCCTTGCCTCCAACTTCTTATCCAACAATATATTGCTTGACTTGATATCCCTGTGAATAATGTGAGGAACAAATCCATGATGAAGAAAAGCAAGCCCTCGAGCTGACCCCAAACAGATTTTAAACCTCGCTGGCCAATTAAGGGATTCGACTGCGTCTGCACGGTTTCTTAACCACATGTCTAGACTACCATTCTCCATGTATTCATATATCAAAAATCTTTCATCACCAAAAACACAATAACCTTGAAGTGGAACCAGGTTTTCATGTTTAACCTTTCCGATAGTTTCCATCTCAGCTAAAAATTCACGATCACCCTGAAAGTGCCCACCATTTAGCCGTTTCACAGCAACAGTTTTTCCCTCAGGTAGCAATCCTTTGTATACAGTACCAAAACCACCATCACCTATAATATGAGTCTTACTGAAATTTTCAGTTGCTGTTAAAATATCTGAAGCACTTACCCGTAGCAGAGACTGTTCAAAAGTAGCGATGTTAATGCTCAGCGGCTCTTTAGGCTTTTTCAGAAGAAACTCATCAGTCGTTGCTGATTCATTTACAATTACAGACTTGTTTTTGCCCAGAGTAAGAGCCATAGACTCGTTCTTTAGCATTCTCCACCTGAGCAGACCGAATAAGAGGAAGAGGAAACTGAAAGTTGCACCAAGTGTAATTCCCCATACACATGCTTTGTTTAGAGCTGGAGAAGAAGGGTAGGTTTGCACAGTAGAGTAAATTTTCGACGGACACGAACCAGATGCTGTACACTTTTCATACTCTGAAAGCTTATTGCCGGAAAAATTTACATATGTAATATCGAGCATGGTACAAATGACACAAGGTATGTAGTGGAAATCATTATTGGAAACATCAAGATACGCCAAAGTAGATATATTAGAGAGTGATGAAGGCAAAATTCCAGTGAGACTGTTGTTGTGAAGGTCAAGAACAGCAAGGGTTGTCAGGTTAGATAGACATTCAGATAGGGTGCCAGAGAAGAGGTTATTACTGGCATTTAACAGCAGAAGAGAGGTTCCGCCATTTGTAGTAGGGAATGAAATAGACCCAGAGAGAGAATTGTGGCTAACATCAATGTAGCTCAAGCTCTTAACATTGAAGATAGTTGATGGCAAGGAACCAGTTAGAAGGTTTCTAGAGAGATTAAGTTTTGCCAAGCTCGGCATCATCGAACCCAGATCCTTGGGGACTGATCCATTCAATTGGTTATGAGAAAGGAAAAGACCTTGGAGATTTTTTGGTGCAAAGAAATGAGGTATAGCTGGGCCTGTTAGATAATTTGAAGATAAATCAAGGACAGTTAAGTTGACCAGACCTGAAAACTCCCGAGGAATGCTGCCGTTGAGTTTATTTTCTTGCAACAGCAACTCAGATAAAATAGTGCACTGCTCTATGGTTGTTGGAATAGGACCCACTAGCTCGTTATAAGACAGATCCAGCATGCCATAATGCTGGGTGAACTCAGAATCTGGCAAAGGCGCCTTTTGAAACCCAGAGCATATCTCATCAGGGATTGAACCAGAGAGTTGGTTTTGGCTTAGAACCAGATTGTCAAGCAGTTTCAGACGAGAAATGAATCTAGGAATTGACCCTGTCAGCTTGTTTGCACCTAAATCGAGAGATACAATATTGATGCAATCGAATAGCTCCAAAGGGATCTCTCCGGATAACTGGTTACCATGGAGTGACAGATTGGTCAGGTTTTTAAGTTCTCCAACTGAATGAGGGATGGGACCACCGAAAAGATTATTATCCAATTGTAGCCTCTGTAAATACGTTAAACTTGCTATGGCACTTGGAATATGACCCACAAGAAAATTGTTGCTGAAAGAGATCTCCATAAGAGTCTGTGATTTCCAAAGTTCATCAGGAAGTCTGCCAGAAAATTTATTGTGTGATAATTCCAATGTAACCAGCTGAAGCTCACCTAGATAACCTGGTATTTCACCAAAGAGATTGTTCCCAATCAACTGCAAATCTGTGAGGGCCAAACATCTCCTGAACGTATTCTGAATACTGCCACTGAGCTGGTTTTCTGACAGAGTAAGAGTTGTTAATGAACCTGCAAGGCATATTTCTTCCGGGATCTCACCAGAAAGCTGGTTTGAAGTGGCGTCAAATCTTGTCAGGTGCGGTAGATTTAACGGTGGCAAAGACTCATTAAATTGGTTCCTGCTAAGCATTATTGAGTTCACTCTTGTCCAATTTGAAATCCAATTGGGAATTGGTCCTGATAAATGGTTAGAATCAAGCACAAGTGAACTGAGTGATTCAAGCCCCATGAGTCCCTCTGGTAAAGGCCCGGACAGAGAGTTGAAAGACAGATTGAGAATCTTGAGCTTCTTGCAGTTTCCCAAATTCCCCGGAATTCTTCCACTCAGCCCTGAATTTGCTGCTACAAGGTAAATTAGATAGGACAATTCACCAAAACTGGAAGGAATTTCTCCTTCAAAACTGTTCTGGGCTATATTTAATAATGTCAAATTTCTCAGGTAGGAAAGTTCATTTGGAAGTGCCCCTATAAGTTGACAATTCTCCAGATCAAGCACCTGCAGTTCTCTCAAATTTCCTACTGTTGTCGGTAGTTCTCCAAGGAGATTATTGTTCCCCAGTGTCAGAGATTGTAGGACAGACATTCTTCCTATTTCCAAAGGTATAGGTCCTTCCAGCAAATTCCACGAAAGATCGAGTTTTCTGAGTTGTACCAAATTTCCAAGCTCTTGAGGAATCACTCCACTGAATTTGTTACGATTAGCATCCAGGTACAAAAGCCCTGTAAGATTTCCTATACTTGGAGGCAGATTTCCAGAGAAGAGGTTCATGCTCAGGTCTAGTGACACCAAATTCTGAAGATTCCCAAGCCCTGGAGGCAGATTCCCAGATAATGAATTCCCGTGTACTGACAGTTCGATGAGGTTTCCAAGTTCTCCAATTGTGGAAGGTAAGCTGCCAGTGAAGCTATTCTCATCAAGTATTAGTTCTCTGAGCATTTTAAGGTTGGACAAAGACGGAGGTAGAGTCCCAAGCAATCTGTTACCACCCAAGTCAAGAGACTCTAAATTCTCCAAATTCCATATATTTGTAGGAAGAGAGCCTGTGAGGGCACAGTAACTGACATTAAGACGCTTCAGTGCTCTGAGTTCCCCAAGGTGGCTTGGAAATGGAAGCTGAAGTGGAAACTGAGTGCACGATAAATCTACCTCATGAACTTTGGAACCCACGCATCTTATACCAGACCAATTACATGGTGAAACTTCTGTGTCAAACCAGCTCGGAAGGAGATCTCTTCTTAAGACGAGAGAATCTTTGAGAGTGATTAATATCTGAATGTCATTAGAAACATTTGCTTCACAGAAGGATGAACAGATGAAGCAGGCAGCGATGAGACTGAAAAGGAGCCTAAAGTGCAGAATATGAGCGTGTAGGACCATTCTGGAGCTTCTATTGTGGATGAAGAAGAATCAAGGAAAACACCCTGGGGATCGATGAGACTTGCGAACTTGAGAAACCATGCGCTGAACACAGAAGTATCAGTGAAAGTAGCACAAGGAAAGTGGATAAGTAAACGATTCCTTACGACGTTTTCCTTGTCCAGTACAAGCAATGCATGAATCAAATATAATTTCAAACCGTCACTAGCAATAAGACGATGGAGAAGTTGTACCCTGTAAACTCTTAAGAAACATAAAAGAAGCAAATGTAACATTTGGAAAAACATACAGGAATAACTGATAACATGATAAATTTTTGGCCAACTTAAGGTGCATATAAGTTACCTAAGAAAGAGAAAATCATAGATACTTAATTTTCATCATTATTCTTTAATACTGGAGTAGCATACAATGGCGATGGTGATCCACATCACTAGTTCTACTAAATTAATAAAACAGAGCTACTTGTAAGCACTAGTAGGGTTATATTTTCTCTTTTAAGAAGGAAATGGGTTGGAGAAATAGTAGAAAGTCTCAGTGTTTAACTTTTCTCTTTTGGAGTTTCTTGGGGTTTAACATAACTCTGGGCCATATTGAGGTCAGGGTAGTTCAAACTTTAATGATTTATTGATTAATAATAGAGCATAAAAAAACAGCATACATCTGATAACATGGTAATCAAAAATCTCACCTGCAGCTTTGAGGAGCCGCTAAATGTACTGAAGAAACTCACACACAGATAACATCTGCAAACTGTACGGCACCCACTTCCCTGTACATGATGATAGAAACAAACGAACAAACAAACAATAAAATCATTTTGTGGGTATGTTAATTAATCTGATGTAACATGAACAAAGAGAAAAGGAGATGTTATTAGAATTTGCGAGAGTTTAATAAGCTCTTAGCAGATCTGCTATTTCTGCCTACATGATAAACATCCTTGGGACAAAAGGCACTTAATCTATTTTTGGATTATTTCTTTTGTGCTAGGCAGGAGACTTAGATTCCATATATTTACACAAATAAAACTCTTTATTACATAATCATGCCCCTTTGTTCACATTAAATGGTTGCAAATCCTTTCACATGGTCCTTTCATTCAGCGGCCTCGATTAACTCATTTATCACCGGATTCACAACCAACAAATAATTCAAACCAAACGGGAACAAAAATGAAGGGCTTACATCCCAGTTACACCCCTCTGTGGGACATAATACTAAAGCAATTAATGATCTCAGGAGTCAGGACCAAAAGGCTTTAATATAAATCAATCTTAAATGAAATTAAATGTTTTAATATGATGTGATTTTCTATCTAGATGTTCTAAATGTCCTAAATGATAACCAGATCATGCTTCATAAGAAATCATTCTCTGGGCATCTCCATATAAGGTGATAAACTCATTAAGCAGGTCAGGTGCAGCAATATGTACAAATAAGTGAAGTAGTAACATGTGGATAATAGAATAGATGCAAGTAAAGTTCCCCATCAAATAGGTAATATCATCAATTAGGGACCAGAATGCCTTTTATCCCATCTTAATATTTTACTAAACCAACTCAAATGCGGGAGTTCTCTTTAATGGCAATAAAATTTCTTATACTAGTCAAAGACAGGTCAACTTCAGCATGGAGGTCAGCCTCTTTCTTAAGACAAAATGATTTAGCAAATCAATAGTCAAAGCAAACTTGCTTAAATTAACTCAATATTCCAGAAAAGCTTTGAAAGAGAACAAAAGGAGAAGCCTGTTGGAATAACTTGGAACCAGACAAAATCTCATCAGGATTAAGAAAAACAACTATTTTTAAACTTAAGTGTAGCAAACCAATCGGCCCCTCCGATTAACTTACCTCATATCAATTTTGGAAACCCCAGTTTCTATAGCAACACAGTTAATAAGGAAGCATTTAAAGAACATCCTCCATTGATTTGGTAATCTTCAGACTTCAATGACCCTACCACCATCAAAAATACCATAAACCCCATTAGAAAAACAGATAGAGAATCATTAAATAGCAACTTAATGTAACTAAAGACAAGGACCAGATTGAAAACAAAAACCCAATTCTTCATTACTAAAAAGATCAATAACAGCTAAGACTTCATTTACTGTAACCCTAACATCACATCAAACACTGTCCCGACTCTTAAGTAAACTCAATCTTCTTCAATGACCCCACCAGCAAATCAACAAGAACCCATAAAAAAACAAATACAGTAATTAAACAAAGTCTTCAACTGAAATTCAAAACCCTAACCGCAAATCAAACACCACATAACCAAATCTCAGTAGGACTCACAACACAAACTACAAAAGCAGAAAGAAGTTCTCGAAAAATATAAAGCTAGCTCATGTGTATCTTGATCTTGTATTAATGGAGACAAAACCCAGAAAATCAGTCATTTTAAACAATTTATTAAAAGCATTGGAGTCTTACAAAAAGAGATGGAATATGTGATGGCTTTATGAGTTTTAATCGGCGCACTAACTGTATAATTTATTTGTTTCTACTACTAGTATAGAATCTAGCAATTTCCACTTAATCGATTAAACAAACCAGAAAAATTAATATCAAATAATTACCAATCTCAAATTGAAAAAAAACTGGAGAAATGAGGAGTTCATGATTAAAGGCAGGATAACCAAAAGCAAACCTATAAAATAGTAATTTGTTTGGTTAACTCCCACAATTTCACTTTTTATGTCTAACGAATACTGATAATTTTACATCAATCCAAACAAACCTTAACAAAATCCTTCAATAAGAAAATCAATTTATGTTATGGAAGAAGAATAAGAGCATATTATAGTATGACTGAAGCTGTTCTTCTGTAAACAACAACAACAAAAACCTTCGAAAAGAAACAACAAACAAACCAAAAAACCTAGAAATCTAGCTCTAAACAGAAAAATCAACACAAAATCAGTTCAAAAATTCCACAAACACAGAAAATCAATAGATGCTGTAAAAAACCAAAATTACAAAATCAATTTTACTAAAAACTACACAGTAGATACAGATATTCACAAAATTAGCTCAAATCATACAGAAAAAAAAATAAATGAAATCAATCAATACTGTGAGAAAAAAAAAAGAAACTCATAAAATCATAAAATCGATTCTCTTAAAAAACCACAGAGAGTAGAGAGATTCAGAGGTAGATTCACAAACCTTTGAACAAACCAACGACCTCCTCCAAATGAACTTCAAAATCTCACTCCTCTAAAAATATGAAGTAGAAGTAGAGCAAAAAAAATTAGTAGAAACAGTATATGAGAGAGAGCCAGTCAAAGCAAATCATACAACAAGAAGAAGTAAAAAGACGAGTAATAATTTCTGTGAAACAAACGATAATAATAATGCAGAAATGATGATGATGATGCATTGACAGAAAATAAAGAAAAAGATTCTTCACTTCACTTACTTACAACGAAAGAGAAACCGAAAAAGAAGTCTGAAATTTTCTCCTCTGCAGAGAGATTGATAGGTTGTTTGTTTCAGAAACGTTCGTACGTTTCTTCCATGAAAATATATTATTTTACTGCTTTCACTATCAGAGACGCGGGATTCGCTATGAGGGGAGGGACTAGGGAGGGACCTCCTGAAAGGCGTGAAACAGCAGCTATGCCACATGTCTATCTCTACACGCCTATACGGTTATGTACCCACAGGGTAATGTTATGGTGGTGCTAAGTGTATGGGTGGATTATCTTGGTTGTGGAATTTGAGTCGGTGGATGGTTTTGAGATTGAATTTTGAGTGATGATTTTGGATTGTGGTATGATGGGGAAGGGGTATGGACCAGTATGGAGTGTGACAGTTTGTAAGTGAAGTGGTGGGTCAAGTTATAATATGGTGGGGGTTTGGTTAGGTTCATTTGTGATTCTGTTGGACCCGCAGAGAGATGTGTGCTCAAAATCATGGAGTGAGGACACGTGTAGAGCGGTCTAATTTTATTTTTTTTGAAAGAACTGTTTTTTGAGACCATTTAGTTTTTGAGAGGACCGTAAGTGATTAGTTCATCCACTGTGTGTTGATAAGGGATATCTTAATATTAACAAATGACTAGATTATATTTATTTATTTAGATTAAATTATTAATCTTATAAGTATTTTATTTTATTTTATTTTTATAAATACTTTATTTTTGAATTTTAATTTTTTCTTTTTTTCTTTTTTACTCGTTTTTTTAATATTTTTTTTCTTCTAAAGTTCGACTAGTTTTTATTTTATTCCTAGTCGAACTTCAATATGTTCGGTCAACGAACAATATATTCGGCTATCATACACTCAAATAACCCAAAAACAGTGTAGTGTTCGGCTGAGAACAAAAAATTAAACTCTGACCGAACTTTGTGTTCCCATTTTGCAGTAAAAAGTTCGGTTGAAAGACTAACTATCGATCTAGCCGAACTCCCAGTTTTTGTTCTCGACAAAATATTTCGGTTTCAGATTATTGAGAAACCAAAAGTTCGGCTAGCCATTTTATTTTTTCTCAGCCGAACTGTTCTTGGTGTACTTGAGAAATAGAAAGTTCGATTGATAAAATACTATATTCCTAGCCGAAATTTTTACTGAAACTACATTCTAAACCCTAATTTTCATGATTTGAAGTCGAATCAACAATCAGAAACGCATAAACAAAAAGGGGTTTGTCGGGAATTACATTCTAATTTGCATGTTGGCTCGTTTACCTTCTAAAAATAAAAAAATTCAAAAACAAAAACAAAACAAAAAGAAAATTCAAAAAATTAAAATAAAATTAATTAAAATTTTTAATTAAAAATGAAATAATATACAAAAGGGTTGTTTGGCCATCAACTAAAATATATGGACAAGGGTGACCAAGGATTACTTCATAATGACCTTATCAAAATGGGGGGAAGGGTCCCCCAAATTCTAAAGGGTCTTCAAAAAATCGTTCGTTTGAAAAGATTTTGGGGTAGGATACAAACGCAAAGGGAACAATTTTCTCAAGGGGTAGTCCAAGTATTAATCCAAATGTAGACCATGTTCCTGGATCACTGAATTAGTAGGGGGTGGACCAATTAAAGCATGGATATGATGATTACTAAAAAACTAATGGCATCACAACCAAATGAATTTATTGTTTAAAAGACTTTATAAGTAAGACTGAATCAACAATGAAGAGATTGTCAAAAGGGTATTTATTTAAATTGAAATGATTACATATGATGAATGAGTTATATTTATCCTTATCTAATCAAGTTTTCTTAATTGTATGCTATTAAGTTCTCTTAGTCTATCTTCCCAATCCAATATTTTTTCCGACCCCCTCTCTGTTTTTGAGCTAGTATTTATAAAATTCTAAGAGGGTCCCATCAAATCTTATCTATCAAGCTGTTAATCTAATCTACATCCTATCATAATATTTGTCCCGCACAATTCTTGTGTATCCCGCAGATTGTAATGAAGATATTTCTTGTTTTATTCGATTTCTCACAAGGTAGATTGGTCCTTCTTGCGGTCTCACTTTTCTCGTGGATATTCCCGTAGACTTTATGCACACTAGATAAACTTTGGACCGTTAATCTTTCTTCAAATTATTGCATATCTGACATGACTTGCGAGGATGATGTGTCACGCTTTGTCTTCTTTGTCTCGCAGTTTGCATGATTGATACGTATCCTTTATGAAGTATTAATGTTAGTTCTACGCTATTTGTCGCATCCTTGTCAAAACTAAGTAATTTTTCCGTAACTTGTGTGTCTCTTATGCAGTACTGAAGTCAGTTTTGAGTCATTTGTCATGTCAGATTGACTGTTAGTAAGAATTATTTTGAGTCGTTGATTTTTCCTCGAGATATGGAATTGAGTTCTCTTAGGTCTTGATTCAATAATTCTCGAGTTATTGTAATATGATAAACCTTTCTTTGATAGCTAATATTTGTATGTCAGATATTCGGTATTCACAATTTGCCCATTTTCTTTCGTATTCTACAGAGGGTAGAATTTTGGAGAAAAATTATCATGTTTTTATCAATCTCCACGCCGCCTTTAATAAAGTTTCTCTTTTTTATTTAATATTCTTTTATTCTTCTGACGGTTATTTTTCGAAATCCTCCTATAAAGTTGAGTATTATCAGATTCTTCAGTTATTATCTCTGTCCCCTTTGTCTTCTTCATCATAAAGCTTTTGCTTAACTTTACTCTGTTTTTCAGAAACTTTTTCCTCAGAGAATTTTGGAATCTGATTAGTTCAGTTTCTTCCCCAATCTCTTTAAAGATTTCTTGAAATTGAAATCGAGTATCCATTTTCTTCTAAGTTTAAGCCTTTCTCCAAATAAGACTTTTGATTTCACCATTGTTGCAGGTAAGAGCTTTATCTTCATTTTTTGGTTTCATTGTGATTTTGATTTTAATTTTATGATTTTTTCTGGTTGAATTTTTATGATGTGTAATAATGAAATAATGATTCTGAGATGCTAATGATGATAATGATGATAACGATGATTCTGAGATGTTTATAGCTTTAATCTGTTGATACTTTCTCATTTGGGTCACTTGAACTTTGATGATGAATGATGAATAATGATGATAACCTTGAAAAATTCATGACTTTAATCCTTCGGTTTCATGGCTTCTCATTTGCTGAGTGTTTTATGGGATTTTGACTGAATATTTTCTGATTTTTGATGTGATTTGTCCATGTTCTAATGTGATTGGTCTATGATTTTGATGATGAGTGATTTGTCTATGTTCCTCATATGCTCTTTCCCATATTCATTATTAAAGTTCAAGATGAATCTGTTATTAATTGTTCTTGCCCCTGTTGATTGCTTGTATATAGAATTCATCATGTCTGGAGAAAAATATAGTAGTGTGTCTAAATCTGTCCCGCACCAAAGTAAACACTCTTCTGAGAAGAAAACATCTCGATATTTTTTTTTGTTACATGATGCTGATTGAACTATTACAAGTTTCCTGTATCCTTGAGCAACAATTTGGTAATGAACTATTACAAGTTGTTAGAAATGTTCGTCTCCAAGTTAGTTTCTTCTTCTGGGAAGGGTGTCTGCAGAAGATCAACACTTATAGACCTGGACCACCTGGTCACCTGTAAAGGTGTAAATAAGTAAAATGTGTACATTTTAAGAATCTGCAGCACATACATACATACTCTAATCTGGACCACCTGGTCACTTATCTATATGCATGTGGTGAAATGTTGCATCTACAAACATCTCCATAGAACTGCGCAGAGTAGGTCAAGTTTCCATAAAACTAATGGTGCAGTAACAATGTACAAATCCATCAATGAAAGGAAAAGATGTTTACCGGGCCATAGTATTAACTTTCATTAAATAAACATAAACACAAAAAAAGAAGAATAACCAACATATGAAATGAAATAAATCTAAAAAACTTCAAGGATCAAAAGATTCTGGCGCTGGCATATGACCCAACTTGGGTTTCTAAAGTTGTAGCTTGACTTGAACTCTGTGTCATATAATATAATCTCATAAGATACATCATACATGTATATATGACTAAAAGTTATACATCAAAAGAACTAAAAAAAAGAATTCAAACTTAGTTCACAAACCAGACCAGCATAAATCAGTCATAAATGTGTAGCTACAGATGTTATGAAGACTAGCTAAACTCATTAAACAAACCAAAGTTTTTTCCTTCTTTTACTTCTTTCTAAGAAAACAAACACGTATTATACATGCTCATCAGAAACCAGATGATTACAATTTCTACACTGATAGTGGAGAAAATGTCTGGGAAGTAAAACAATCCAGAATAAAGAATAAAAAGATGAAAATCTAGCTTTGGTCGCTCACATGCCTCTGTGTCATGGAAAAAATTAACTGCAGGACCCGTAGGACAGTGGGAGTGTGTATCTGGAGAAGGGTGAACACGGAAGTCTACATAATTCGTTGTCTTAACTCCTACCAATCTAGATTGCACTGTCCATACAGTTTACAGTAAGTTGTTCACCTCATACCATCACAGTGTTTCGAGCAATCAAAAGTGCAAGAGCGATATAAAAATTTCATATTCGGAGCTAGCATTAACTTTGGTGATCATAGTAACATATATGTAATGCGATAGAGACAACAACACAATACTTGCTACAAGCCTACAATAGTAACATCAGGTATCATACCCAAACTGACATAATTTTTGTTTTCATTTCAAACTGACATACCATTTCCTATCCTTATCACTGTCGACCACTTGGGTGCTTTGAACTCTTAAAATTCCTCGCTTCCTGCAAATCCAGTCTTTCTAACATTACTCCTTAATCGACAAACATGGTATGCAGATATGAGATATCATCAAGAAATGAGGACAATAATGAAAATTCAAGACTTCAAGCTTCACTGCTAATACTGAGTTAATGAAATTGAGTAAATGCCATTTCTACAGTTTACTAAATTACCCAAAAAAATAAACTTTAATAGCAATTCTTAGAAACCCACATCTAATAAACAATCAAACCTTCAAAAAAATATCAAATTCTTAAGAACCAATAACACTTAGAAAGTTAGGGTTTTTATTACTTACAGGGATGAGAAGAAATGCAGAAAGAAAAATTGATACAACAGAAGAAACAGCAGCACATAAAAACCTTCGGATCATGAAAGTGTTCAAAGTAGATGGATTTGGAAGACGAAGAATCAATTTCAATCCAGACGAAATCACCAGACCAGAGTCCAGACACCAGACGAAATCACCTCTTTTACGGACGAAATGAAGTTGAAGTAACCTGAAATCATCTAACCTAACTTAATACACTAACGCCTGAGATTAAAACAATCATCAAAGATCAACGACTACTATACATCGGTTCTTTGGTCCGGTACAGGTCAGTTCTGAGGCTGTACCTGTACCTTGTACTCGCTTGTACCCGGTTCCCATTTTTTGTACCTGTATCCTGTACCCTGTACCCTCGGTTCGGTTTTTTTGGGGTACGGTTTCGTCGGTTCCGGTCGGTTCCTGTGCACCCCTACTTATTATGCCATTTAGGAAAAAGGGTTCGGATTTTTAGATTGAACGACGATGAAATGGTTTGGGATGAAGTAAAGCATTTAGGGAAGCATATGTTTTGTCTTAGCAACACAGCTAGTATCACAGCAATTGCTCCGACTAATCAAATGAAGAACAAAATCTACCTCCCAAGGTTACATATATAACAGAGGAATTCTGTTTTATTTTCTTCTTCTTTGTTTTGATTTAAAAGGTTAAAATTTTATTGATAAGGCGAAACAAACAAGATACCAACGGTCTATTCCACCCCAGCTGACTTGCAGCACAACAACAAAACAGAAAAAAGCCAAAAACTAACAAACTACAACCTCATTAGCTTGAGATCTTAAACCAAAAACTCAAGCAACCAAAATACAAGGAAAAGAGGATTAAGACTTCCTGCTATGAGACCTTTGGCTCCTCCCCATAGTATTCTCTTTGCTTTCCTTGTTATCATTCCTTTCATTCCCATTCCATTGCAATTTATGTAGTTCCTTTTCAGTTCTTCAATCTATTGGGAATCTAATCCCTTCTTTGAAGTCACTATAAATCATAAACAGATTTTTTTAGGGGAAGGATCCTGCTTACCCTTCTTAGAAGAGGTTTTGTTCCCTTTAGCTACAGTCCATTCTCCTTGAGTGGCGTCTGCGATAGACTCTGACCCATTTGAAGTTCTGGCAAACGAATTCTTGTCCTTCCCATCACCCATATTTTCTGCAAGGATTGTTGCATGTTCACCCCCATTCACCTTCTCTGCTCCTATCCATGCTTTTTGAGGAGTCTTTCCATTAACCCTATTTCCACATGAACCCACTACCACTGCCTTCGAGGTATTAGCTTTACCAATCATTTTCGGAGTAGTGGGAATATATACCACCTTCCTTGTAGTTACATGCACACTTTCTTCCACTTGCACAATATTCATTTCACCTAACTTGTTTATCCTTTCCACATCATTGCAATTTGCAGTGCTGCCACCAATGTCCTTTCCACATCATTGCAATTTGCAGTGCTGCCACCAATGCTCACAGAGGTCCCGTCCTTTGCAGTAGTAGTAAAACCTTGTTTATATGTACCCTTGTCTACTTCTCCTTAAACCTTACCATTTGCTACACCATTGACATCCTCCAAAACATTTAACTCATTATCTTAACTTGTCCCCAGTGCTAATCCTAATATTTTCTTTCCGGCCACCTCTCTACTATCACCAACTGGGGATTTAACAGGAGAAGCAGTTGGGACACCACCATAACTGATAAAACCGTTTGTTGAGTTGGTCTTAGTACCACCATTCCCCCCATACGATTCCCCTGCAGATGACTCTAATTGGATATTTCTATCCTTCTTGGGAGTCCATCTAGAATTCATTTTTCTTGCACAGTTCTTAGAAATATGCCCTAAAACTCTATAAGTGTCACATTTAGGAGTTTTCCTTTGGTATTCAACAGGAAGATCCAAAGCTATCTTGCTATCAATTAACAATGGTATACTCTCAGGGTAAGAAAAATTGATGTCAATTTCAATACAGATTCTGGCGAAAGACAATCTAGTTTGTTGTTTAATTGTTACTCATCTGCTAACAAAGGTCTTCCTAGGTAGCTGGAAATCAGACTTAGACCTTCTTCATTCCACTTATGGAGTGGAACCCCATAAATCAAAACCCAATTTGGGACAGACTTAATTTCAGAGTTTGATTTTTCAATCAAGGGGGACCAAGGTCTCAGAGTAAACAGCTTGCCCGATATGTAAAAAGAGCTAGTTTCAAGAGCTTACCTACGGTCTTTATCATCAAAAAATTCGAAAATGAAAACACATTCACCATGGAGTTTGATGCTCACCTCTTTTTTAAGTTTCCATAATTTGGTCACCGCAACTTGCACAGCAGGGAATGATAATCGTTTTCCAACAAAGAAACCCAGTTCTTCACATTTCTTAATGCCTTCGGAAAAATTCTCAGATTGGGCAGCGACAACCGTCTTCCCATTGACATCAATTTGCGCAGTATACTTCATTGTCGATTGAGGGATTACTGCTCTTGGAGTGGGAAATAGTGATCTCTAATTGTTAGGGTTCGCACCATTTCCCTCATTTGTCTATTCGAAGAAAAAGAAATACTATCATAGTTACTCTCTCCATCTACCACATTCTCCACCATAATCAGATTGCCATTAGCTCCAGAGGAAGAAGACTTTGATTTCAAAGGGGGGAAATCCTCCAACCCATTGCTTATCTCTGTACCCATCAAAAAGTTATTCTCTAACTACCAATCACCAGCAAAACTGCCTCGAGCTTGAAGAGGGCAAGAAGAAGAATGATATGCAAAAAAAAGCATGAGTTTTGATTCAGAGATCAGAGAGAAGCAAAAAAAAATCAATTTTTAGGGTTGGGTTTTTCAAAATCGCCTATTCGCGCCCCATCCAGTCGATAAAGCATTATTTCTTGATACAGGTATGTACCATTGTCTTGGGAGCACACATTCTGCTAAAGATTATCGTGATTCGAAAGAGAACTTACGCTTGCAGTTGGATTGAACCTAACTGGTTAGAGACTGCAGATAATCAAATTGATGCGGGTTATTTAGAAAGATGTTCCTTAGATTTTAAGATGTTCAGAAACTTATATTCTTTATGTTTATTATCAATCATTTGTTTTCAACATTTAAGTTGGAGGCACCTATTTTCTGGGTACACCTTTGCAGTCAAAACTGCTACTCAGCTTCCATTTTCTTTGATACAAATAAGAATTGTGCATTCAGGTTAGGGGAAGTGGAATCATTGCTCACACTTATCATCTGGTTCCCCAAATCTATAACATAAATATTTTTATTGTTTGTATTCATACGAGGGAATCCTACCTCCAGCCGTTATGTTTTTTTTTTTTTGAAGCTTTATCGATGGAAAAACTATAGAGTAGTGCACATAATGGATACTGTTTTTATATATTCTTTTTTACCTTGGGTTAAAAACTCAAAAATAGTTCATACTGTTTCCTTTGTCTTGGGAAAAAGTTACTATCATTTTCTCAGTTTAACCTAAAAAATGATAATAATTTTTTTCTGGGACGAAGATAGTATCATTTTATTAGTCAAACAAGTAGAATTTTGGTTAATGTGGGACGATCAATCCATTGGACTAAAATGTTCTCAAATCAAATAGCCAAAAAAATTTTAACAAAAAAATAAATAAAAAATAGCCAAATTTTGTGTAACCAATTTGAGGGCTATCTCAAAATAATTTAGGGCTACTTTATTCCCATCCATGTGAAAATAATAAGGGGCGTCTAAAAATGGTAAATAAAAAAAAACAAAGGTAAAAAAAAAGTTATTTAAAAATAAATAAATTACACTACTTCTGTTTCTAGGAAAGAGATACTAAAATTACACCCACGTGAAATTTAAAGAGTTCAAAAACAACCAATGAGGAAAATGTATTGCGACAAAATTGGTGCGGAAGATGAAATAAAAAATGGAACCCTGATTCGAGAATATGACATACAAGAAGAAGTTTACTTTACAAACCACCAGAAAACGATGATGATGATGATGATGATTAACTTCACCAAATGAAGACGTTACTTTACTGGATCGTAAAAATACCACACCAATTGAAAAATATGACTTACAATATGAATTTGAACCCGAACCCGAACCAGAACCTGACATCTAAGCTACCGATAAATGTAAGAAAGCATAAACTTTTTGTTTTTATTTTCTTTTGTAAATCCAAAGAAAGATCAAACATTAGAAATCTAATAATGGTTGCAAGGAATGATTTTTTTTTTACTGATACCAACCAACTAATCGAAAACAGAAAAGTAGTTTAACAATTACATAACAACCAATAATTCAAAATAAAAAGTAAAATCTCTTAAAATCCTAATAATTCATTTCAAAATAAAAAGTAAAATCTTCCTAAACCTTAATATTCATTCCTCCCCAAACCCTAAAACTCTAAAAATAATCCCAAAGATCTTTATTTTTTCTGAGTTTGATCATTCAAGTAGAATTAATGTACCTTCCTCCAAAATATTTTGTAGTTTCAATAAACTCATCCTTGAATCTAATTTCATATCCATGATTCCCACTTAAGTAAGCTTTGGAGCAGTGGTCAGCATTATAGTTTTGTTCACGGTATAAGAAGGATGGTTTTATAATATTGTTGTTGAACATCAAATTCCTAACTCTCAAGTTAATAAGTATAGTATTTGAATATATCAATATCTTTGTCAGTAAACACATACCCAACTTTCAATAATTTGATAGCATCCTGACAATCTGTAAACAATTGCAACTCTTCAATAATCTCCATGTAAATAGCTCATTTAGTTAAATTCCTAAAGAGTCGGATCTAAAATATCCCTTACCACGAGGTACGACCCTAAACTACTTTCCACAAATAATTGACTGTAAAAATAGATTTTTTTTAAAATAAATGTGTTAGTAATAATACGTAAAGGATAAAGGTTAGTTTAGTCATGTTTAAAATTTGAAAATAAAAAGTCAATCCAAAACTTATTGTTTTTAACTGGAAATCTTATGTCATGAGCTAGACGCATAAAGCATCTTAATGATAGGTTTATGAAAATCATTCTTAAGTTCTTCAGATATTTTCACGTATTTTAATTTACTTTAAATTTGTGTATGATATTCTCCCCTCTTTGTCTTTGTCATTGCCAACTTTTTCTTAGCTTCATATTATCTCATACTCTCAATTTATATATACAAAATTTACCGTATGATTATTTACTTTTTGCATACATTATTTATTTTATGATAAAAAATTTTCTTTTTACATATAAATTTTTGTTAGTAGTATATTCTATTAATATATAAGTATTACCAAAAAAAAGTTCAAAAAAACATAAAAAACTCGTTAATATTAACGTGTTTATATTATCTTGGTATGTTTATTATGTGCATTAATACTAAGTTAAAAATAAAAATATATTTTCATGTGTTGGAAACACTATTTCTTATATGATATAATATGCTTTTTTAGTGAGTTTGAACATCAGAATTATCTTTTCTACTCTCGTTATTTGTTATATACATTCTTGATTATGATATTCAAGAATGTATATAACAAATAACGAGAGTAGAAAAGATAATTCTGATGTTCAAACTCACTAAAAAAACAAAACATGCCCCCATTAAAATACTGTTCTGGATTCGCCATTGTATATTAAAGAGGAGAAAGATTTCAACATAGACTTGCTTCATATGTTATACTGGAAGCAAGGAAACACACATATATAGTAATTCTAAAACAAAAACCATCTCCCTGATCACCTCCGGCGGCGTCAGCAACATCACCACTAGAAACTCCTGCTTTGCTTACATGCTTCACTTGAGGATATTGGGAGTCAATTCTTTTAGGAGTGTTTTTTCTGACCTTTTTTTGAGCGAGCGTGATCCGATTCAATAACCTTATTGTCTTTCTTTTTCATCTGACTTGTCCATCTTTCGAACCTTGAATTTCTCAAACTTCTACCCTCTCTCAAATTTCAGACTTTCTCTCAAACTTTTGTGGGGTTTTCTCAAAACAAATCCCCTTTAAATAAACTAAGAGCTAAGGCCTAGTAAACTTAAACATGAGCCATGTGTGATTTATTTACCCTAACAAAGTGGATCATTCATTTTTTCCATTTATACATGAAGACACTTGCAAAATCTAAAAAAAGAAGAAGAAGAAGTTTACAAGTACGAGCAACTGCAACTAAATCATTACATGGCTTTATTAATTAGATTCAACTGCAGGTCCTACACCCATGATATAGGTTTTTTTTTCTGTAAGTCCTTTGCCTGGCCACTATATTGACCTTCCAAGGTGCTTGTTAATGTGGATATTACTATGTTAATATTTTTAGTATCGATTGTTGTTGTTTGTAAACTCAATGTCAACTCAATATTTTTAGAGATACTGTTGTTTTTTGTAAACTCAATGGAAAAAAAAGGAAACACCCACATAACTATACTACTATAAATAAATAAAAACTTATTATTATAGTAGTATAGTTATAAAGTGGAACATTTATCCTGATTATCATGATCAGTCATTCCGTTGAGTAGAAGAACTATTATGTCATTTTAGAAATCAACAAAAAAAAGTAAGTAGATGGAAAATAGTATTGTGAAATTTAAATCAAACTGGATGTTGGGAAGACATTATAGGACGTGAAATTTGAAGTCTCCTCGTTAGTTAATGAACCCAGGACCGACACTCTTGCCCTGCTCCTAAAACTGCATTTCTTTGTTTTGCCAAAACAACAAATACATAGCTATTATACCAAATGATGGAACACTGACATGCAAGGGTGTATGATGAACTCTCATGATGGCATTCACAATGTATACATGTGTTCAATCTTTTTCTTTGTCTATGTTTCAATTCTGCATCCTAAGAATTGAAAGATGGCATTCACAATGTATATCATGCACCACAAATGATCAATTTGATGATAAAAATAATTCTACCAAAAACAACTTGTTTTTTAATCTCTGTGTATCCTTTTATGTAATTACATAATGTGACTGAAAAATATCAACCTATATTGTATATTATGAGCTTGTAGCAAGTCCGACTAAAGATCAAAACGATAATATCTGATGGCCGTAGTGTCATTCATTAAAAAATATTATCCAGTTTCTAAGAGTAACATAGACATGTCAGAGTTGGTGAATACCGTATCAGACTGGCTATTAAAACACTATACAAATTGAAATGCATAGTCATGTTCATTGTGATCCCAAGTCCAAGTATACAAAGAACACTTCTATATATTTTCCTTGCTTTATAAATATTAAGTATAACTGATTTTCCTTTGTTTGTGTCAGCTTATGGAATTATGTAATGAAAAATTTGTTTTTGCACGTCTCAATGTTATTTGTGTAAGTTTGAAAAGTCTGTTTTACACAAAATATGGATGGACATTTAGTTTGACTGAGTGCAGACTACGTTCTTAATTAGTGAGTAATTTTGGATAGTGATATGGTTAGCTCTATGTGTCAAGCGTGTGCGGCTTCACTAGTATATATAATATCAACATTACCTTTAGGTTTGGATGTCCAATGGATGAGTGATGTTTCACCCTCATTCGATCCGTAAAACTGTGAATTTTAAAAAGTGAAAACTACCACCAACCTCATATTATATGGGTTATAAATTAAGAAATCCCACAAAATGGATCATCTATAATCTACTCCATACTTTTAGAAAATTGTTATCATTAAGATCAAAACTTTAAAATTTGGGGCTTGGTTTTAAATTTTCACGTTTCGCTAATATCATCAATATTTCTAAATACTAAAAATAACTTCATATATATTCGTTAGTTCTAAGAAATAGGGAAAGAAAGTTTCATTCACAGAAACAGAAGAAGACAATCTCTCTTAGAGCTCATACAATTTTTATAGGTTTTTCATTCTTCTCCATCAAATCTATTCAATCGTTCTTCTCAATCAATTTATTCATTTTTCTCAATCAATTATTCAACACTCAAAAGCAAAATGGAATCTAGGTTTTCATCATTCAATTGATTCATTTTTTTCGTTTTTTATTTGATTCGATTTTTGTCTCAAAACTAGGTTTTCCAGTTGATTCGAATCTAATACAAGTAAGGTTTTCATCATCCTTCATTTTCTTTTCTGAGTTTCACTAGACCTGGATTATTTATTTATTTATATGATGAAGAAGAAGAACAACAACAATTATTCTTTTGATCAATTTTTTGTTGCATTTTGAATTTAGATACGTCTTATTTTTAGTTGTTTTGTTGTTGCCGTTGTTGTTAGTTTTGATTTTTATTAGATTTTTTGATAATTTTAATTCTGTTTTTGGATTTAATAAATTCAGTTTTTGGCGTATTTTTTGTTGGTGATTTTCAGCTAGTTTGAAGAAGAGATATGAATAGGTGGATTCAATTTGATAAACAAGTATGTTGTTATTTTTCATCTTGATTGTTTTTTATATGTTTTTTTGCTTTTGTTGTTGTTGGTTGTTGGTTGCTTACTCTGTTAATGTTTTTTTTTCTTGTGAGCTACTGTTGTTATTGAATTTTTAAAGAAGTTTGCAGTTAATTAATTTGTTCTATGATGCTCTTTATTCCATTTGATATGTTTGTTGTGATTGTATTGTTTATATGTTAATTTCATGATAATTGTTTGTCGCATAGATTTTGTAGTTGCTAAGCTTTAGAAATGTACTCAGCAGGATATTCATTCACAATATTCAATTTTTCGTCGAATTGATTTTATATTCTTACAATTGTAATGCTGATAATGGTGAAAATAGAACAAATCATGTTGAAATGCGGTAGTTGCTAATGGAACATATGCTGATTTTTTGCATGATGGTTATCGTACACAACATTATAAGCATGTGTATCATCTGAGTACAGATGCATCATAAGCATGTGTATCAGTGCACAAGCTAAATGCATGTGTATCTCATTGGTTCACATTGTTTTCTTACTTGTTGAATGATAGACACATTTTTGTGTCTTAATTGGTCTCATACTTGTATTGTTAGTTCTCAAATTTTTGTACTAATTTGGTTATTTTGTATGTTTGTAGGTATTTTTGAAGAATAAATAAATTGTGAAAAATGGGCTTAAAAAGTGTTAAAGGCACCCATCTTGTTTGAATTCAAAATTTTGGCGGCAACTAATTCTTTCTCGACCTGAGAAGAAATATAATGGGAATTTTTGGAAAGATTCAAAGGCTTTTAGGACAAAGAATATTTCCTACCTTAAATAGGATATTTCACACGATTTGTAAGTTTTGAAAAACATATTTTCACGGGACAATTATTTTTCCTTTTTTTCTCGAGAAACAAATCTTCCAGGATTTGATATTGAACGTACACTTGACTAAACAAAACAACAACCGATCATAGTCTGTTTGAAGAAAGAAAGAAATTCGAAAGTCACAGAAGAGAATCCAACAGAGTGGCTGCCAAGGAAAACAAATAATCACCGAGATTTGCTTTCTCATCAAAAATAAGATCTGTCGAGATTTCTAACATTAAATGGAGAAGAATTTGGAAGTTGTCGGTGGTTGGTGTATAAATAGAGGAGTTTGGGAGAGATTGGGGACTTACGGAGAGAAAGAGGAAGAAAAAAAAACATTATGCAAGTTTCAGAAAAAAAAATCTAGGGTTAGTTCGTAAAGAAGAAGAAGAACCAGAGAATAACACTACAGAATTGTCGTTGACAGTGTCACCCAATGTTTTAAAATCAAGACCTTTTGCAATGGGTTCTTCAATATTAACCGCAACCAGATTCAGAAGCTAATACTCTTGCAAGCAGTCTTTCTTTTAGTCGTCCCAGAACAGTCTTATTCCACTGCACCCCAGAACCGTGCTTTATCTACTGTAATTGAAATTTGGCGTTAAATCGACAAGAAATAGAATAAATTTGTAAGTGTTCTTCACATCAATAAAATCAAATGTTTAAACAATTTGATTTTATTATTTTTTCTGTGAGTGGCTAAATTTCTTCTCTGAGGTGTAGGAGGAAGCTATTTTTGATGTGTAACTATTAGTTTTTAATTTCTTTGATATATTACTCCATATTTGTGCCTTCAACGATTAATAACTTTCTCTTCTTTAAAAGCTTTATAATAATTATTGTGAATAGTCTTTAGGATGTTGCGAAGGAAAACCAGACTTTTGGCATAACAACGGAAGTTGTAATTTTAAGTTTTAAAACAATAAATCTTCCAAAACATGTAATTGGGTTCAATAAAGTTTTGAGTAATTTGAGAGTAATAGTTGAAATAGTGATTAATTAATTTTACAAACATCAAAAGTAGTGGAATCCGAAACCCTAGAATTTTCTCATATTTTTCAATCAATCAATTTATTTTCGTAATTGTCTTTAAATTTAATTCGTAAAATCAACAACAAAAATTTCTTATAACACATAATTAGGTTATTAATTAGAAATATTATAATACTTCTCCGTGGATAAACTCGTATTTGCCGCTTCTACTTTGTAGTTGTCGTGCAATTGCGGCTATCATTGAATTGCGGTAGTTGATTACTAATTTTATTAAAAAAATATTTGTTTTCCAGGGGTATTTTATGGATAATTTGAAGGTCGTTTCTGTTGTTCATATACAAAGGTATATCATGCAGATTGGGATGCCGTTGTAAGTTATACAATAAGATATATAATCTAATAAGATTATTTTACTTGTATATCTTTTAATAGGTTTACATTAACCGTAAGTTATACAATATGATGTATAGTCTAATAAGATTCTTTTACTTGTATATTGTTTAATAGGTTTACATTTAACTGTTGACTCCACATTCCATATATGGATGTTTAACTGCCGAGTACACATGTGATATGGATGTGTAACTCTTAATTACACATTCTATATGCATGTATAACTCTTAGTTACACAAGTCAGATGCATGTGTAACTTCCAATTACACTAGAAAGATTTATGTGTCACTCCTAATTACACATGCTAAGAAGTTGCACTAGAAGCCGCTAGTTTTGAGAGTGGGTTGGATGAAAGGCTGCTCGTTCATATTTCTTAAGTTCGAGAAGGTAGTTTTTTGCAAGCAACATTTCCTTATCTGTTTCTATCTATCCATGTTAATCATCTAACATAAAATTTATATTTGTTTAATGTCTTGCGTAATTCAGACAACTCCTTGTTATGACATATTACCAAGTAGCATTTCCTAATCTCTTTTACATATCCCTGCTTAAATTCATCTTTTATGGTGTTCATATCCATATTTTGTCGAGATCATTTAAGTCATATACATATGCAACTCCAACTACGTATGCTATATGCATGTGTAACTCTTAATTATACAAGTCAGATGTATGCGTAACTCCTAATTACACTAGTCAGATGTATGTGTAATTTCTGGTTACACATGCATTATGAGGTATTTTTTTTAATTCTATTTGTGTTCTCATATATATGTGTGTGATTGTTGATTAAACATGCATTTAGGATTTGTAATTGTTGATTACAAATGGGATGAGCCAAGCTATGTTGCAAGTAGATGTTTCATCAGTCGCACATTCAGAGGCCAGAAATCCTGAAAATTATGGGGAAGAGAGTTTAGATCCACCTCATCCCAACTAGAGGCCATGAACAAGATGCTACTGAAGATACACGTGGACATAACTACACCTTCTCCACTTCAGTGCCTTGTTACGATTTTGAAAACGTCGATCCCAATAGCTTTTCTGATATATACAATTATTTTCTATTTTTTATCTTTTGGTTGGAACTTTACACATTTTGATTTTTAATTGAATAAAATAGAATTTCTTTTGCCAAAAGTTCATGTATCTCAATGAAATGTATAATATTTGAAGATTTTTAAGTATTATACTCCAAGTTTTTAATTTTTTTTGCCAGGTTCACATGCTAAAATAGATGTGTACTTTCCAATTACATAAGCTTTTTAGCATGTGTATTTCAAAATACGCATGATATAAGTTGTGTACCTGTTGACTAAAACCCATTTACATATGAACAATTTGTTTAGGGTTATCTAACAAATCAGTAGAATTTTGACCAAAAGCTCGATCTTGGACCAAATTGGTTTACATTAATATCAATATAATTACTGTTACAACTACTTTTATATAAACTGACATAGAGAAAAGAAATCAAAGAAGAGAACCCACATAGTTTAAAAAAATCTCTTTGTACTCATATAGTCTGCATGACTAAAGACAACATAATTCGTTGGAATGAAGGTAAACCCTGATAGTATCTTTTGTTGAGAGTTTTTTTTCCATATGTAAGACATTTACTCTGAGCTGATAAAACGGCATTGATATAAGTTTTGTAGAAAATGTGGCCACACTTTGTCGATGTCGTCTCTATAAGTGAACTCATTCAAACTGGACAACTAAATGCATCCTCCATAGGTCGTAGCTTTGGTGGCGCAGCCTGGGGTGTTACCACAGGTTTCACAACACGCTTTTTCTGCAAGATAGGAAGTTTAAAGTTAGTTCTAAATTTAGTGTTCAGTCAACCATGTACATCATCTAAGTTGTCTCGTTATATAAGGGATATGTACCTTCAAAGTACACTAGATGAGATTCACAGAAGCTTGTATGAAGCTCAGCATACAAGCAATATGCATGTGTAACTGGTGATTACACAAGCCATATGCATGTATAACTGTTACACATGCCATATATTCATGTTTAACTGTTCATTGCACATATTCATATAGTCCCTACAATTACTTGAATAATTTAACTTCATACAAACAACTGCTCTAAGTATGTGTAGCAGCTGACTACAAAAGCATTATGAACTTAAGATTCAGCAACACCAAGTTCATGAAGCCTAAAATGAAACTGAAATTGAATCCAAGATTATAAGCATGCTATGGACAAGAAAATATGCATGATTATATCCAACATTATAAGCAAGTTGATGAATAATAGGCATGCTATGGACACGAAAATAGAGAGAAATATGCATGTGTACCAGCTGATTACATAAACATTTTTGGGGATATGTATCTATTGATTATAAATACATTATAAGTATGTGTATTGCCTGAGTACGCACCAACATATATCAATTGTGAATAAGAAAATTAAACAGATCAATACCAATTGTTATTGCATCTTTTAGAGGTTCCATATCTTCTTTCTCATTCATTTTTGATCTTTCGTCCTTGAGAATTTTTGATGTTGATGTTTGTATTTCAAATTGAAGAAGAATAAGCTTCTCTATCAAACCCTAACAATTAAACATGAAAAAATTCGAGTTAAGCATATCAATACCAAATCTAACAGAAGAAAAACTTATAGATCAAGAAAATCGATTTATGTTGGTATGTAGTGTCGTATCACTCAATTTTTTGAATTCGAAATAAGGTTTACAAGTGATTAATTCGAAAGCATGGTTTGATGTCAATAAAACACCAAAAAGAAAAGAGAAACAAAAGATAAGGGAATTAAAAAATTATAGGGTTTTGGTCTTTTTGCATCAATAAGAAAACATAATCTATCTAGAACAACATCAACTGAACTAAAAGAATTAATCAAATCTAGGTCATATGAAACTTACCATCAATCTCTATCTTTTTTATGATTTCGTTTGATTTTTGTCTCGAAACTTCAAGGAAATGAATTAAACAAACAATGTTATTGAATTTTATTTCTTCTTCTTCTCGATTTCTTTACAAATATTGTTTTCCCCTCGGTGTTTGGTTGATTTTCTCTCGTTTCCACGGGTTTTCTTCTCCTGGTCTGCCTTTTCTCAATTTTTGGTTAATTTTTCTTCCCTCGATGCGGTTTTTCTTTCTAAACTGATACAAATGGTGGTCTGTTTGGAGAAAGCTAGGTATAGACATATTAATATCAAGGGTAACCTGGTCATTGCAGCTTCAACTATAATTTGGGGCATGATCATAAATTGCTTTTAATTAGGGACCTGATATTATGGGTAACCCGTGGGTAGGGCCTTAGTAATTTTCCCTGAACCTAAAATCCCCTTCAACTATAATCTCTATTGCAAATTCATTGTGATAGATATCATAGAAACTAAAAAATATTTTGGACCTGACAATAAAAATAATATTTTTTTTTTAGCTTGAACCTAAATCCCCTTGTTCATTTCCCGTCGACCACCCTACAAACTATAAAATCAATAAATCTTGGGTACGAAAGATCCTAAACTAGAAGATGATTCACTGAAGAAAAACTGTAAACTAATGAGTAATGTTTGCCGATTGAGGAAACACAATGAGAAAAAAATACTTGGACCTCTCAGGCCCATCAGGTGAATGTCTGGATGAAGTATAAACAAACTAAATGGCCCAACAAAAGCAATTCTATTTCAATCTTTAGCTCCTGTCAAAAGCACATGCAGAGAGAATTTTAGTCCCACATAGACCAAAACTCAACAGTTATATTAGTATTTAGACTCTTGTAAGTCAGAAATGAATGTCGAGCTCGGTAGCGTGAGCTTGTAACCCAAGCGGGGACATTAAGGTGGTTGGACACTGAGTTTGATTCACTCGGTAGGTTCTTGTGCATACTATGTTGACTCGCCCGTTCCAAGTCGGGAGTTGGTTTCACGATCCTGGCGTAGGCCTGTGGTTGTGCGGCCACTAAAGCGGAGGGCACCGCGTCAGGCTGGCTTCACAGAGCAGCGAACACCTTCCTCTCTTGACAGTGGAAGGATAACGAGTTGATGTGCCCTAGTTCCAACTCAGCCTGGTGAGCTAACTCGGTTGAACAACCATTTTTATTTTTGTATACTCCTTTTCTCTCTTTTGGTACCACCAAGAAAAGAACTCAAAGGTCCCAAGTAGAGTCCGAATTTTTTCTGCAGGTTTCAGTATTTTTCTTAAATGTTTCCTAGTTTTTATCGGATTAAAAGGAACAATAGAGGTTTGATGGTCAAAATTTAATCATTGGTTATCAATTTTGTGAATTGGAATTAATTAAACCTTTTAAGTGTTTGACAAAATGCTGAAAAGAAATTATCTCTTTTAAGATTAATTCATGGATCTCTGCTGTCATAAGGCATAATGTCGAAGAGATCAGTCTTGTGTTATACCAAAGGCAAGAAGTCCCAAGCTCTTCCTCTGTCTCTTTTTACTTGTAGATCATTAGTTATATACTTTGGAGCTTGATATAAACCCAAGTATATCTCTTTTCCAAGGCTCAAGCGTCTTATAGTTTGTCATTTCAAATTCAGCGATGACTGCTGGAACAAGCAACTCTTGTCCTATGCTTGAAGATTTGATTCTGGAGAACTGCACTTATCCGAGGAATTTATGTTTTTCAGTTCCTTCGTTAAAACTCTTGAAATTTGATAATTATGGTGAGGAGGAAGATTGTTTACGAGATTGCTCTTTCAGGATTCATGTATCTAGTCTTGTGTCTATAACTTGCCGGAGTAGTGTTCCAGAGGAATTTATCTTCTCTACCTTGCCAGCATTAGTTGAAGCAGAGGTTGGATTTTCGGTAGACCATCATTGCATACCAACAAGGGAGCAAAGAATAGTTCATGTTGCAGCTATAAGTAGATTTCTTCGAGCGATTACACATGTAAAACGTCTATCTATTTCTGATGAAGCCCTACAGTTATTCTTGGTTGATGGGAAGGAACTCTGCAAGAGCATCGATCCTGACGAAGCTGTGGCATATGGTGCTGCAGTGCAAGCTTCTATTTTGAGTGGCGAGCATAATGATAGAGGTGTAAAACGTCGCGTGTCATGCTAGAACAGCACACGAAAAGTCGTATCTAGAGTGATGTGAGTCGTGCGGTGTTGTGCTAGGAATTGAAGTCGTGTGGCACCGTGTTGTGCTTTTTAGTCAAAAACAAAGCACGACATGGCATACGGGCACATCACACAAGTAACCGTACCAAGCCGTACCGGCACGCTTATTTTGAACAACGTATAATTTAATGAATTTTCAAGGTAGTTATGATTGAAAAAGTATTTGTGTGATTATTGTTGTTGTATAATAAGGCTTTTTAAGGATTGTCACGTGCAGTAAGTCGTTCTTAGCGATTTTTAATAAGTTTTGTGCTCAGGCGCATTATTGAGGCGATCGATAATGGTCATGCAAGTAGATTTTAGGTGAATGCGGAATGATCTACTATGTCTGATACCGAGATGCCCACAACATTGAAATCCTTTAGATATTGCCAGTTAGTTTTTAGCAGTATATATGGGAAGGCTAGAATCAACAGTCCAAGCAATCCAAGGAGCTCCTAAGAAAATAATTTGAAGTTAAATGACACAAATTAATTAGTCTGAATTGCAAGGGATGATCCAACTCCAAAGGACCCAATCCTGTTTTGCACGGCTTAGACTCGCAAGAACGTTGTGGTTCAGTCTTGTGAACATTGGAGAGGTCCCAAATTCAAGAAACCAATTAAGTATCACTATCATATGACTCCTGACATCTTTCTCTCGCACATTTTCACTCTGCCTCTTGCCAAAGATCTCGGTGATCACTACGTACTTCTTGAGCTTTAGGTACTCTTGAGTTGCATCCCATGTACAAGAGGAACCTTCTCAATCTCTTTTTCTGAAGCACCAGCATCCTTCAAAACACCTCATACGTACACGTACATCCTCTTCGTTCTCTCGATCAAGTGATTCACCGATGACTCAAGTTTAGACCTTATGGGTTTTGGGGAACTTTATGAAGCTAGCTCTTAACAACATTCAAAGTTCTTCCTTATGTCTATTCTAGTTTTCAGCTTATGAGGTTAGATAAAATCAACATCGCTGTAGGCTATGGCAGTTAGCTGCAGTGGGCCTGTGGCATCAGCCACTCGATTAGAAATTTTATTTACACAGATGCAACCGCAAAATTCATAATACCTCTGTCTCAGAAAAAGTGATATTTTTGTTTCATTTTCGTCTAAAAATATATCAAATTGAAAAAAATAAAAATATCACTTTTTTTAGTATGGACTATGGAGGGAGTTTATGATATCCATCATTTACTGACCGAAAGTGTTTTGGAAGGCCCAAACGGTTGCCACTCTCTATCCGTCCCTTCATGAGACAATAATGCTTGCCTAGCTACATCCAAAAACCATTAAAACGCTATAAAAATTGCCCGTGTCAGTTCGTTGTTCAGCTAGTTGATTTGGAAAGACAAACCCACCGTGGTGATAAGAAATTATTTGGATCCTTTGTCTCTTTCTTTGTTTCTGCTTCTTGACATCCTTGGTTCCGGACTTACTCGAGGCCCTCTGGACGTGGTAACATGATCTCAAGAAAAACATCAGATCCGGAGTTGCAACCTATGTGGAGCAACCGTGCGTTCATAACCACATTGCAAACCTCTCCAAGGTGAATGAAGACGTGACTTTTAATTTCAACGTCGATTCCAGAACCGATTAACGTATCGCTTCAAAGAAAATCTCGATTCATCGCAACCCATAGCGTAATTCTGGCTTCCACGAACCGGTTTATTGGGGCCGGGGTCATGTTCTTTGGGTATCTAGGTCCACCACCACCAGGGAAGAAGATGACTAAAAATGGTGGTCCCATTGCATCAAAGATGAAAGAATGGGAGAAAGTTGTCTTGTACAAGGCATGATAATGAGAAGACATGAACATCCAGCAAAATTTAATCCAAAAAATCCAACACCACCACACCACCACCCAAAATTGTCTATACATTCCCTTCCATCCCAACACATTACTTCCTTTACATTTCCTCCTTAAGAAGAGATCGTTAAAGTGGTTCTTCTTTTTCTCATGTCACATGACCACCACCACAACAACAGTCAAGACACACGAGAAGCCTGCCTGTGAAGGGACATCATAGTATAGATTAGTAGTTACACACCCGTCACTTCAAGAGAGGTTGGCGAAAACTGATCTGACCCTCGGGGTCGCTTCTAATGGACTCGCTGTGCAACATGGTACTACTGCTACTGTTTGGTAGAGAAATATGTGAAGTGAAATAGTGTTGCAAAAGAAAATCACAAGAGAACAAAAAGAAATCATATCATGGGGCTTCTTCTTCTTCTTCTTCTTCACGGAAAAAAATGATCGCCCTGTCAACTTCAAATCACGTGAATAAGCAGCAAAACTACTGTATTGCTTTCTTAGCGGGCAATCGCGTATTATGATAACGGCTCTGGAATCAAGCTAGGACAAGATAACACCGCTGATTATTGTCTCAAAGCAAGAAAAAGAAAAAAACGTAACTTCGTGGTTTCTGAGATAGATTCTGCTAACAAAATTACAATCTTTTTCTGACTGTAAATTATTGTTCACTGGGTTTCAACGACTCTAAAAAAATTCTATGATACCGAACGGAGCAAAGTATAGAAAGTGTTTCAACTGTCTCCTAAAAAAATTCTATGATTTTTTTTTACTAAGCTTGTTTTTTTATTCCGTTTATTATTGTTTATTTTTATTTTATTTTCTACGTTTTACTTTCAATCTTGTCTACGCACATATTACTGTTGATTATAGATTTTGTCGATTTTCAATATCAAATTCATTCATTATTTTTATCTACTTTTGTGAAAAATATTAACTAATACTCTTTTCGTTCCTAATATAAAGGTGGAATTAGTCTAATCTCTTAGATTAAAAAAAATAATTTGATTTCATAAATATCCATCTTATTTTCTGTCTTACCCCTTAATTTATTCTCAATATAAAAATATTAAATTAATTATGACGATTTCCAAATATTATAAATAAAAATATATATGAAAAAAATAACTATAGAACTGAAACTCCGTCTATTTAATGGAACTATAAAAATTTTAAACTCTGTATTTATAATAGGGACGATAGGAGTAGTTAAAAACAACCGAATGTCAATAAACCAAAAAATAAAAAACATCGTTGCAGTGTTTTGTGATAAATTAAAAGGTATAAAAGTTTCACTTTCTTCTTGCAGTTCCATATTCTGCTGCATGCATCTTAATGATAAAAAATCAGAAAATAAAAAAAATAAAATAAAAATTACATAAAGGAGTGGAGACGGTCAGTTTTGATATTTGTTAGCAACTCTGACATTGCAAAGTTTTTGAGCATCAGGAGTATAAAAAATATTGTTATTATTATCATCTCTATAAAATTACCAATGCTTCAAAAAAAAAAAAAAAAAATCGTAAATTAATGCATATTACTGGAGTAACCGGACACTAAAATACTTTCTTGATCAATTATGTACACTCATCTGGGAAAACTCCGAAAAAAATATTGTGAATTGTTTTTGTACAAGGGTCATTAATCTCATTTAAAAACTATGGTTTTGTGGATTTTAATTTTTTACTTTTAACTTCAGAATCCAGCTATAAGATTTTCCGTAGAAATTTTCGTAATCAATTGAATATTACTGTTTTCTAAGGCTTAGTCTTAGTCTTACTTTTATCTGAAGTCAAGATTCAAGATCCATAGTTAAACACGTTATCTTGAATCAACATCCCAGTAGTATTGTAATCCAAAGTTAAATTAAGGTAGCGTCTAATGATTGGCGCTGGAATACTGGAACTGTTAGATTTTAAAGTTTAAAGAAGATTTGATGGCTGAGATGTAAAGCGTCAAATGATTTGGCACAAAAAACATAACCCTTGGATTTTAATTTTTAACATAAAATCTGATGGCTGAGATTAAAAGCGCCAAATGATTTGGCACAAAAAGTAAATTTTGCAGCGCCAAACCATTTGGCGCCATAAAGATGATTCTAGATTGTGTTCAAGCAACTCCTTGAAAGCAATCTGGAAACATGATTTTAGGCAACGCTTTTTGTCTTGAATCTTGAATCTTACTCGTCCATAAGAGTAAGTCTTATGGAGGTTCAAGATTCAAGGCAAAAGTCGTTGCCAAAAACCATGATTCCAGATTACATTCAAGGGGTTGTTTGACTGTTATCTGGAATCAACTTTGTAACGCTAAACCATTTGGCACTTCAAATTTTACTTTTTGCGCCAAACTATTTGGCGCAACAAATCTGGGTCATTGGATTTTATTTTAGAAATTCAAATCTAATGGTTATGTTATTTGCGTCGATCATTGGACGCTTCTATAATTAACCATTAGATTTTCTTTAAACTTTAAAATCCAACGGCTCCAATATTTTTGCGCCAAACCATTGGCGCTTTCTTAATTCAACTTTGAATCACGATAGCATTGGGATGTTGATTCAAGATGACGTTTCCAACTATAAAAGTTAAATTATGAAAGGTGATAAAAGTAAGCCTAATACCACATTTTAAATGGACTCACCAGACTAAAGATTATGATGTTTTAATGTTTATTTATTAAAGTGTTAATATATTTGGTTATTGATACCAATGATCTGAGCTTAAAATTTATCAAACCATAAAATTCACCGTGGCCATCGGGGAAAAATATACATTAGTTGAACCAAAATATTAAACTAATACCCAATACCCATAATGGGTTAAAAATTTGCCGACCGGTCACGGGGATCATAGCAAGGTACAATTATTATGGTACCTTTGAGTAATTGTTTTGCTGCACGGATTGCCGACGGATTGAATTTTGGTTGAGGCAAGAAATGGACCCCTTGTGTTCATTATACAGTTGGTTCTGAATCAGATAAGTACTTAGAAACTAATTCTGTAAAGATTTTCATGAAAAAAATGAGATCTAAAACTAGTGAAACATCTAAAAGGTTGATTAGAAGCTGCTGCAAGATGAGACAAACATTGGATGGTTTTTTATATAAAGTCAGAGTTCACATGTAAACGAGTAGTAAAGAAAACTAGTCCTTGGAGGCTTGGACCACCACCTTAAAAAATGATCAAAACACACACAAATTCTTACATTTTTATTTATCTATCTTTAGAAAATTCTCTCAGTAGAATCAGATGATGAAAATGATAAGGCAATGGCACAACAGAGGATAAGTAATGTGGATGCACGGTCAAGCATAAGCCAGCGAAATTGAGTGACAAATTAAGGTCTTGGAATTGGGTTCACAATAACTTAGTGAACCCCAACTTGGTCTTTCTTGTTTCTGTCTCCAACTCTAAATGCTTCCCTATGGCTATAAGATTGAGGTGATGACAAAAAAAATTAAAAATAAATAAAAATAAATTCTAAACAAGATAAGATTCGATTTCCTGCACGTCGGTTGTCGTATAATGGAAATACCCATTTTGACCCTCATTCAATCAAGGGATGCTGCAGCCGTGATATACTTCCTGCCTTTGACATTTTTACTATGGCCCGTTGCTGGTAAGCCAAATTGTACCTGTACAAAATGGGAACTCTGTGCAGTCAATAATGCTGCTAACTTAATGTTGGACAACCAACTTAATGTCATAGTTCCTCTATGCCAAGCCTCCTATCTTGGCTCCTGCCAATAATTGAGGCCGACGGTAGGCTGTTCTCAGGCCTTCGTTTATATTAAAAATAAAATAAAATATAAGGCCCATAAAAGTTTTCATGAAAAAAAACCCGGTGGGCATAAAATCGTTCCTGACAAAATTTATTCATGTACAGATCTAGCAGCACCACAACTGACCATTGTATTTCCGATCAAATCCTTGGAATTCCCAGCAGCACAATGTCTCTTAACTGTCAAAGTCTAAGAAGTGGAACTATCCGTGTATTTATTAATTCATGGACATACAGAAAATGGAAATGAAATAAATGTAGCTGCAGAAATTAAGGTTAGTTTGGTCATTACATAGGTTTCTCAATCTTTCTAGTGGCCACACAGTTATTCTTGAAACAAGTACAGTACAAACAGTATGTAATATTTAACGGCCATCATAACTAGAAATTATTTGGTTACTGTGTCCGCTAGTTGTAGGACTATTAGTAGTATCATATCACTTCACTGCTCCTCTTCATTCATTCATTCATGGCAGGATAACACACTTAGAGTGAGAGTGAGTGAGTGGAATGAAGTTGCCTGTAATGGGTCTGCAACTATTCTTCTTTTCATTTACATTAATGGTTTCTTTGCAACTTTCAACAAGTTATAACAATGAAGTCTCATTGAAACTCAATGATGATGTGTTGGGCTTAATAGTATTCAAATCAGATCTTCATGATCCATTTTCAAATCTTATCTCATGGAATGAAGATGATGTGAACCCATGTTCATGGAACTACATTAAATGTGATGATCAAACATCAACTAAAGTCATTGGTGTCTCATTAGATAACTTGGGGTTATCAGGAAAGCTGAATAGAGGATTAGAGAAGTTAGAGAATTTACAGTCACTTTCTCTAGCTCATAATAACTTCACTGGTAATCTTAGTCCTCATTTTTCTCATATTACTACTCTTCAAAACCTTGATCTTAGTAATAACAAGTTTTCAGGGAGAATTCCTGTTGAGTTCAATCTGAGTTCATTCAGGTTTCTTGATTTTTCGGGTAATTCGTTAACCGGGGAAATCCCGGATTCTTTGTTTCAGAATTGTCTTTCTTTGAGCTACATTTCATTCAGTGATAATCTTCTCGAAGGTTTAGTTCCTTACTCTCTTCAAAAATGTGTGTCCTTGGCAAATCTCAATTTCTCCAACAATCATCTCTCTGGTAATATAGATTTTGCTAATGGGATTTGGACGCTGAGAAAGTTAAGAATATTAGATCTTTCAAACAATGGATTTTCAGGGTTCATTCCAAATGGTGTCTATGTTCTTCACATCTTGAAAGAAGTGCATTTGCAAGGAAATCAATTCTCTGGTTCTTTACCTGGAGATTTCGGGTTATGTCCACATTTAACTCATTTGGATTTCAGCAATAATCTCTTCACAGGAACAGTTCCAACCTTACTTCAAAGGCTTAAATCTGTTAGATTTTTCAGCTTATCGAATAATAAGCTAACCGGCGGATTTCCGAAGTGGATTAGTAACATGTATAGCCTCCAATACTTGGATTTTTCCAGCAATGCCTTCAGTGGAAACATACCCGAGTCGTTGGGTGATCTTCAGTCGCTGAATTATTTGAGTTTATCGGACAATCAACTATCAGGGAGCATTCCAAAGAGTCTGTTTGAGCTGGGACTGAAGGAAGTCTACTTGTCGCGGAATCACTTAACTGGTTCAATTCCACCTGGTTCAAGCCGAATGTTGGAATCTGTTCTCGCATTGGATCTTTCGCAGAACAAGTTGACAGGAGTTATTCCTGTTGAGATGGGTCTATCTTCACATTTGCAGTACTTGAATATATCTTGGAATGAGCTTCATTCAACATTGCATCTTGAACAAGGTTACTTTCCGGAGTTATCCATGTTGGACCTGCGTAACAATGCGATATATGGGTCGATTCCTGAAGACTTGTGTGAATCCAAAGATTTAGCCATTCTGCAGCTGGATGGAAACTCTATGACAGGTTCGATACCTGAAGAGATTGGAAATTGTTCGTCTCTCTACTTGCTGTAAGTCTTTTGCTCAAACTTTGCCTACATATTCTTCAATAGTTTAACTTAATGGTGAAATGCCAATTTACAAAAATATATTGCCACTTCACTTGCAGGAGCTTGTCAAACAATAGCTTGCATGGTTCAATTCCAAAGACATTGTCAAAGTTGAAGAAGCTTAAAGTTCTCAACTTGGAACTAAACGAATTAACCGGTGAAATCCCACAAGAGCTCGGAGGCTTAACCAATCTTGTTGCAGTAAATGTTTCTTATAACAGGCTTACTGGCAGGCTTCCTAGCGGTGGAATTTTCACGAATCTAGGGAGAAGTTCACTGCAAGGTAACTTGGGTATATGTTCGCCATTGTTGAAGGGACCTTGTAAGATGAATGTCTCAAAGCCATTAGTCCTTGACCCAGATTCTTATAACAACCAAATGGGTGGTGCTGGTGGTGTTGGTAACTCAAGACCTGGATATTCTGAGTCTGTACGATCTCGACAACGTAAATTCTTCAGTGTTTCTGCCATTATTGCGATATCTGCTGCTCTACTGATTGTTCTTGGTGTTGTTGTGATAACTCTACTAAATGTTTCTATGAGAAGAAGGCTAGCATTTGTTGATACAGCGCTGGAAAGTATGTGTTCAAGTTCTCAAGGATCAGATATTACTTCAGCTGGTAAACTCGTTCTGTTCGACTCGAAATCATCCGAAGATTGGGACCATAATGCCGAAACACTACTTAACAAAGCTTCTGAGATCGGAAGAGGAGTGTTTGGGACAGTTTACAAGGCTTCAATAGGTGGACAGGGAAGGAGTGTAGCCATAAAGAAGCTGGTAACGTCAAATATACTTCAGAATCCAGAAGATTTCGATAGAGAAGTTCGAATTTTAGGAAAAATGAAGCACCCAAACCTGATGACAGTTAAGGGTTACTATTGGACCCCTCGGTTGCAGCTTCTGATAGCTGATTATGCTCCAAACGGAAGCTTGCATTCAAAACTTCATGAGAGATCCCCATCTAGTCCTTGTCTATCATGGTCCAATCGATTCAAGATCGCTCTTGGAACTGCAAAAGGACTCGCTCACCTGCATGAAGCTTTCCATCAGCCGCTAATCCACTACAATGTGAAACCGAGCAACATCTTACTGGACGAGAATTACAATGCAAAGCTATCAGATTTTGGACTAGCAAGATTACTTACAAAGCTCGATAAGCACGTAATAAGTAGTAGATTTCAGAGTGCATTAGGCTACGTGGCACCAGAGTTAGCATGTCAAAGCATAAGAATCAATGAGAAAAGCGATATATATGGATTTGGTGTGTTAATTTTAGAGCTTGTAACAGGGAGAAGACCAGTAGAGTATGGAGAAGATGACGTAGTAGTACTGGGTGACCATGTTAGAGTTCTTCTTGAACAAGGGAATATGTTGGATTGTGTTGATCCGAGTATGAACGAGTATCCTGAGGAAGAAGTTCTGCCAGTTCTCAAATTGGGTTTAGTTTGCACATCTCAGATACCTTCTAGCAGGCCATCAATGTCAGATGTTGTGCAAATATTACAAGTTATTAAGACCCCAATCCCACAGCAAATGGAAGCATTCTGAGGTGAACAAAATAAGAATTGTAACGTATTATTGGAAAGCTATCTAATTTTTTTGTATCTTACTGTAATGCATTCGCCATTGTATTTTTCAATGAAAAAGCTCCTATGTAAGTGATTTCAGCTCCATCCAACGCCGAAAATTTGATTCTCTGAACACCACATGACTAGAATTTCCTGCAATACTTGAGTTTCAGTCACTACAAAAAGAAAAAAATGATATAAAGAAGTAAACCTCAAACCCTGAGGATGATCTTATATGAATTACAATTACAACTTTTTAAACCCTTGCAGATCTTTCATCGTGGTCATTTATACAGTAAGTTAGTGAACCTGCTTGTTGCAGCATAGTACAAAAATCATATAAGTATATTGGAGTTCGGAAAACACATGTATTTTAGGAGTTCGAATTTCTACATATTCATCTTTATTCTGTTTCTTCATCTCCTCCAACAAATGATCCCGATGTTCCAGTTGGATTCAACATTTCTGTCTCATCATCTAGTTCTTCCTCACCAAACATCATTGGCTCCAGAACCGGGTCATCTAATGACAAATTAGCCAAATCAAGTTCTGGCTGCCCTTCGAGATCACTGTCCTCTCCCACTATGTCCCAAAACTTCGTCGCGCCTTTGCTATAATTTCATATAAAAAGCAGTCAGTATCTTTAACTTCCTATGTTTGATAGGTCAATATTGAAAACAACAGTAAAAGAAATGTACAAATTCAACTAATATAGGGAGAGACCACTAAACTTACGTATAATCTTCGGTCCTGCGGGACATGAGCCTCAGATTCGAGTGAACATACACTAGATCTTCAGATCGAGCTGAAGCAGATTTACTCTTAATATCGTATATCATTGAGTATGTCTTCCAATTTCTTCCGCAACATGAGGATGAAGCTGGCTGTGAAAGAAGCCTTAATGCAAGGGATTGTAGGAGAGGAGTACCAGATCCAAAGTTAGCCCACCATGATATTGGATCAATATCATCTCTTAATTGCAAAGCTTCCATCTGATCAAAAGGTGCAGATCCAGTTGCAAATTTTCCAAATTCATTCTGGATCTGTCTCAGTAGGTAAGGATTATCATAAAGGCGCCTGAAACAAAGTATTCTCTTATCAGCTATTTCTGGATCTTGATGGGGTGCTAAGCATTGACGTGCGCCCCACTCACCTTTAAGCCATGTATGGCTGTAGTATTTGGGGTTAAGTGAGTAAGCCAAGCATAGCAAAGCGGTATCATTTTTATCCCATCTCTCAACCAAAACAGATTGAACTGCATTATAAAAGTCAGAGTTATCAACAAGAGTATCCTTTTTCTCATTCCTGAAAATTACGGATTGTACTTGCTCCAACATAAGCCCCCACATTTCCCAAACTCTGTGTAGAATGGCTTCATTTGTATCTGCAATCCCCATCATATTAACTATTGGTTCTGTAAAGTCTATAAGATAATCGATTCTGCCCCACCAAGAGTCGTCTTTTATCCTAGTATAGAAAATCTCAGCTTTTTCCTTGTCACTTGTACTGTAAATTTCCCAATCAATATCAAATACCAATTTCGTTAATGCATCCCTGACCTCCTTAACCCTCTTTGCTAACACAATTGTTGTAGCAAACCTTGTTTCGGGAACCTTTAACAACCTCAGCTGACCATATTTATTGTAAAATGATGGAGAAAATTCGTTGCATACGATAAAATCTCGAATATTCTTAAGATCTGTATCAATATCAGGGATCCACTTAAGCACTTCATATCTTTGGGTGTTCCCTATGCTGTATTCAGGGTTACAAATATTTTTAAGTCCAAGATTCAGAGTATGAACTACACAAGGAGTCCAAAAAACATGAGGATGTGTTGCCTCTAGAGTTAAAGATGCTGCTTTACAAACAAAGGCATTGTCAGTTATTATCTGAACAACTCTACTAGGACCAACCTGATTTATCACCTCCGCTAAGAGCTGAGACAAAAACTTCGAGTCCTCCCCCTTACCGGAAGCATCGACGGCCTTCAAAAAGAACTGCCCATTCAAAGATACTGCCATAAAATTAACAAGAGAACTCTGACTTTGTTCTGTCCAGCCATCACACAAAATAGAAACCCCTGTTTGGTCCCACGATGATTTAACCTTGTTGAGCATTCTTTCTATGCGTGCCTTTTCATCTTTCAGTAGATTAAACCGCAGTTGATCGTGACTTGGAGGGGAATAGCCTTTACAGTTGCTGTTAGCAACAGACGTAATAAAGTCTCTCCAATAAGGAGATCTGGCTAGGTTAAATGGCAGGGCACTAGAGTAGAACAATTTAGCAGCTTTTTTATCTAATTCATCTCTAGCGGCAGAATCAAATACTGTAGGCGAAATTTCTTCATCTTCCATCTTTCTCCTTTTCACTTGCATAGAATGACTTGATATAGGCAATGGAGATTCATAAATACTGGAACGGCTTGTAGAGACGAGTTTCTTTTGATCTGAGCTTGCATGTTCCTTGTGCAAACTTTTAAGCGATTCATAATCAACTTTTGGACAGATTCTGATCCCTTGCCCTTTAACCTTTAGTAAATGCGCCTTGACTCTCGAGTATGATCCATTATATACAATATTGCAGAAGTTGCATCTGAACGATCTATTCCCTCCTCCACCAGGAGCTTTATCTAACTTCACCACATGTCTCCACAAAGGGGCATCATTAACAGTACTACCATCCTGGTCACTTGATCCTGTCATACTTATATTTTGCCCAGATGGGGTACCCATGAATAAGCTAAAATACTAATCCTGCATGAGATGCATACAGGTGAATAAATGTTCTACTTGTTAAATATGAGCAGATCCTTCTAATCTTATAACATGTAAGTCACTTTCGATTGTTTATACCTGCAAAATGATCAAGCAGTAATGGACTAATGGTTCAATATAACATCCACATATGACAGAGATCTTTTTCAAACGTATAACATAACCATTCATTCGATGAAACTCCTGGTGGATAAACAAATTGAGCAAAGAACCTTTTGGTCTCAGAAAAGGCAGACTCAAATCTTATGAAGAGAATTTGTCCGATTCTTTCATTCTGAAGAAATTTCTCTAAAGTTCTCGAAACTAAAAATGATATAAACACATCTGACATACAAAACCATTTTAAAAGTACAAACTGCATATGCTACATTGTGTTAAGGTAACTAGCAAGATTATTATCAACTAACGACAGTAATTCGAAAAGTCTTCTAGATTGGCTACCTACCCATATTGCAATCCAAGTTCCATCACTCCACAAAATCTAAGGAAAAGTTAATACTAACATTGCAAAGCTCAAGAATACACTAGTTCTGTTTTTGAACCATATGGATTGCAACAATGCATAATACTCTCATTGATCAAACTAATGGGAATATTAAAGAGATATAACAAACCCACATCTGAAATTAAACTCTTTGAAACATGCTTAATGATGGGTCAAATTTTCAGCATGAAAAAAAACACTAATTTGATCAATTTTAATCATTACTAGAAATTGGACAAAATGTTATAAAATTCAGAACTAGTTGAGAAAAGTAAATTAAAGGGTATGCAAAATATTTCCACCCAAATCAAGAATATCTACCAAAGATTAGAAGAAAATAAAATCCTAACTTTAATAGAGGGAACTCATGTTAATCAATCTAGTTAGAATTGTATAAAGATCACAGTAGAATCAATTCTAATGGGTTAGAAGACTTACAGAGTATGTAGATTGGGAGAAATTGATGGTTGTAGTTGGGAATTAGGGTTTCAAAATTGACTTAATGAAGAAGAGGTAGACTTCATAGTTGCCGGAATTTTTTCCGCAAAAGTTCAACATTTTTACTATTAGAAGCGGGCATAGTGAGTATTACATCTTTATCCTCTGGATGTGGAAGGATCAGGGGCAAAAATTGACATAAATGACCATTCTAGCCCCTAGTTTTATGTATAGGGGGCCATTCTAGCCCCTAGTTTTCCAAAGAGATGACTTCCACTTTTATGTCAAACGAAGCATATGAGTATTGGAGAAAAGTACTAGTGTATCCTGTCACTACCCCTTTTAATGAACAGGTCAACATGGAAAAATTGGCAAGGTATACGGGGATAATATGAATCATAAACTTCAAGGGTGGTAGAAGAGTAAAAATTTTACTCAGGCAGGAAGAACAATTCAAGTTAATGTTGTTTTTAGTAGCATGGCAATATATCAAATGTAAATTTTTAAGATTTCTGATACCACTATCCATTAAATATAGAAATTTCAAAGACAGTATTGGTGGCATAACTACAACAACCATCAACCTCTCATTTGTTATTTTGGGACAAATTTTGTCTTCCAAAAGGACTCGGTGGCTTGGGTATGAAAAAGTTAAGGCATTATAACTCTGCCTTTTTAGCTAAAATAGCTTGGCAGCTTATACAAAATCAGCTTCTCCGATTGGCTCAAGCGTTAAAAGGTAAATATTTTCTTTTTCATGCCTTGAAAACCATCCTCCACCTAATAATTGGCAAAGTATAAGTCATGGTCTTCAAATTATTTTTAAAACGTGCTAAATGGTATGTGATAAATGGTATAACTATCAACATCTGGATTTCAAATTGGATTCCATCTTTGGAAATGCCATTATAAGATTGGGAGGATCTAAATGTCAGTAATTATCAATGGGTTGCTCGGTTAATAGACAGTCAAACTGCTTAGTGGAATGTGTTATTACTTCGACGAATTTTTACTCTTCGACAAGTAAAATTTATTCTTACAATTACAGTACAATTGAATCAAGAAGACACTCTTATTTAGCCTTATATTTTAGTTGGAATTTTCGCTACAAAATCTACTTATACTTCACTTTGCAATCAACAACAACCTCAAGCTTCAACAGTTTCTCTCTCTACAACTTTTTGGCTTAGATTATGGAAGTTATGAATGCCTTACAAACTGCATTTGGTACTTTGAAAGTTATTCGTAATGTTTTTCCCATCAAGACTAAATGTTTTAGACATTAAATTTCTATTAACAAGTATTGTATGCTTCGCAACAATTCTCATTGTATTAGGGTTAAAAATAAGAAATTAGTGAGAGTCTCCTCCTATCCACAGCAAACCCAATTCCCAATAGAAGAGAGAGAAAAAGCCCTCCTCAAAGTATAATGACCTCATCTATTTATATTACTCTCTCTCTTACCACATGAGGACATATGTTATTTGACTCCTTTTATTACCAAACTATCATTTCCTTTTCTCTAAGCCAACCTTGACTCCTTGGTCAATAGTTTTTTACTCTCTCTTGACTACTTCATTTTCTCTCTTACCCTCATACATTACATTTAGGGTCGGACCAAGTCCTTCTTTGGACCCGGTCAAGTCCTCGAATCCCCAGTCCCTTTATGGATTTGGGCTTACAAACCACGTAATGGGCTTCTGGCCCAGGTAATGGATTTTCATGTATCAACATTAGTCCCCTGACTGTTGAAGAGGCGTAGTCTCATCAACAGTCATAATAGTTGATAAAGTATTACTCAAGGCATGTATGTCGCTTAAATACTAGTCAGGTAGATTTACACAAGCAGGAGCAGAGTATCCCTAGCACAATATGTGATAGAGGCGGAAAAACTCGGATAGAATTAACGAGTCTAAAATATAGTCCCCATGTATCAAAGCGAATATATTTATTATTAGTTTGATTTAATCATGACGGATTGATTTAATGTTTTAACGTACTGACATACGCCATGTGGAGCGCAGGTGTATGATCAGAAGTTCAATCAAATGACATTTTTACATATGAGAAGAAAGTTAGGGTTCAATCACCATAGCTTGCAGTTGTAAGTGAGGGCGCTAATAGAATTGCGTTGTTTTCATCCAAAACTCATGAGTTTTCTCGCTTCTATTTGAATCCGCTTTTGTGGAATGATAACGCTTCTAATTCTTTTAAGATGTCAATTGGGTTTCGATCTCAGCTAGTAATAATCTTGCCTTATCAAATGTATAAAGCATTTTTGACCAATGACCTCACTCTAAAGAAGCATTTTTGACCCTAAAACATATGACCTCACTCTGAAGAAGCGGCTCTTACTTCTCTATGGAAGGAGCGGGTTTCTTTCATGTCTTACTCGACATTGAGGTCGGTTCATTTCATGTCTCGTTCGGCATCGAGGCCGGCTCAATTCATGTCATGCTCGGCATCGAGGTCGGCTCATTTTTTTTTGAATGAACGGCTTTGACTTCTCTGTGGAAGGAGCGTATGATAACTCTTAACTTCTCTGTGGAAGGAGTAGCTTCGACTTCACTATGGAAGGAGCGGCTCTTACTTATCTGTGGAAGGAGCGGGTTTTTTTCATGTTTCACTCGACATTGAGGCCGGTTTATTTCATGTCTCGCTCGCCATCGAGGCCGGCTCATTTCTCTTTGGAATGAACAGCTCTGAATTTCGTGTGGAAGGAGCGGGTTCTTTCATATCTTACTCGGCATTGAAGCCGGTTCATTTCATGTCTCGCTCGGCATCGAGGCCGGCTCATTTCTCTATGGAATGAACGGCTCCGACTTCTCTATGGAAGGAGCATATGATAACTCTTTAACTTCTCTGTGGAAGGATTAGCTTCGACTTCACTATGGAAGGCGCCGTCTCTTACTTCTCCGTGGAAGGAGCGTATGATAACTCTTAACTTCTCTGTGGAAGGAGTAGTTTCGACTTCACTATGGAAGGAGCGGCTCTTACTTCTCTGTGGAAGGAGCGGGGTTCTTTTATGTCTCACTCGGCAATGAAGCCGATTCAATTCATGTGTCGCTCGGCATCGAGGCCGGCTCATTTCTCTTTGGAATGAACAGCTCTGAATTTCCTGTGGAAGGAGCGTATGATAACTCTTAACTTCTCTGTGGAAGGAGTAGCTTCGACTTCACTATGGAATGAGCGACTCTTACCTGTGGAATGAGCGTATGATAACTCTTAACTTCTCCATGGAAGGAGTAGCTTCGACTTCACTATGTAAGGAGCGAATTTTACTTTTCTGTGGAAGGAGCGGGTTTCTTTCATGCCTCACTCGGCATTGAGGCCGGTTCATTTCATGTCTCGCTCGGCATCGAGGCCGGATCAATTCATGTCTCGCTTGGCATTGAGGCCGTTCCATTTCATGTCTCGTTCGGCATTGAGGCCGGCTCAATCCGTACCTCGCCTGGCATCGAGGTCGGCTCATTTTATTCTCGCTCAGCATCAAGGTTGGCTCATTTCTCTTTGGAAAGAGCGGTTGTGACTTCTATGCGGAAGGAACGTATTGTAAGTCTAACTTCTCTGTGGAAGGAGCGTATGATAACTTTTACCTCTCTGTGGAGGGAGCGTATAACTATCTAGACTAAGATGGAGACCGCTTAAGCCATTCCCATCGCCACAGTCATAATTGTCTGGACTAGGATGGAGGCCGCTTAAGCCGTTCCCACCGCCACAGTCATAATTAATGGACTGGGATGGAGGCCGCTTAAGTTGTTTCCATCGCCGCAGTCATTGGTGTTGGGTCTTGGCTTGGTCGAACATGGGCGCTTTACTCTCAGCCGCTCTTGTGACCATTGGTATTGGGTATTGCCTGGTCGAACATAGGCCCTTTGCCCTCTACCGCTCTTGTGACCATTTTGTTCACATGTTTTTGGACTGGGAAAGAGGTCGCCTAAGCCGTTCCCACCGTCGCAAACATAATTAGATGGACCGGGATGGAGGCCACTTAAGTCGTTCCCACCGCCGCAGTCATTAATGGGCGTTGGCTTGGTCGAACAGGGACGCTTTACCCTCTGCCTCTCTTGTGACCATTGATGTTGGGTATTTGCCTGGTCGAACAGGGGCGCTTTGACCTCTGCTGCTCTTGTGACCATTTTGTTTACATGTTTTTGGATTGGGATGGAGACCGCCTAAGCCATTCCCACCGCCGCAGTCAGAATTAGATGGACTGGATGAAGACCACTTGAGTCGTTCCTACTGCCGCAGTCATCAATAGGTGTTGGCTTGGTCGAACATGGACGTTTTATCCTCTGCCGTTCTTGTGACCGTTGGTGTTGGCTTGGTCGAGCAGGGGTACTTTACCCTCTACCGCTCTTGTGACCATTATGTTTGTTTAGACAAGAGGCGAGATGCCCATTGCCGCCCTTTTTTTTTTATATGTTGCAAAAGACAATGCTATCGACAATATTCCTCCCTTTTTTGGGGGGGATCTTAGACACGGGCGCTGCCGTTCTCTCGACGAAATATCATGGTGGACAATTACAAAAGTTCAAAGACAAAATGACTTTGATACATGTAAGAATCTAGGCGCTTTATACATGCTATGTTAAAATCCTTAAGCTTATTTTAAAGTATTCACATTACCCGTGCGCACTCATTAGAGTACATCACGTAATGCTCTTCTTTGCAAAGCACACATGGGCATAATAGTTTAAAGTAGTCGAAAATTTGAAGTTTTAAGAAACAAACTATAACGTGAACTTGAAATTAATATGTAATATGCATTAAATAAGGCTTGCAAGTTGCAACATCTCAAATGCTCACATTAACTGTCTAAAAATGTAAAAGACTATCATGGCTTTAAGAGCATAATTACTGTGACAGGGCTTTGAGTCCCAGAATGAGAAGCAAGCAGCTGCTTAATAAAAGGTTTTGTAGTAGCACTTCCTAATAGAACATGGCATGTTGTATGTATATATATATATATATTAGTTGAACACAAGAATAGTACGATTCAGGGATTGAAAGCGTGATTACATCTATCGGCACATTTGAACAACTAAGGCAATCCTCAATTGACACTATCATACTCTATAAAGAACAACTATAAATTCAAATTAAGAAGAGGTGAAACTTATCTTTCTAATCGCTTTTCACCATTGGAATCATCGAATTCTTTTGATGGTAACGAGTTCTTCTTCTCACCAATGCTGGTGGTGAGATCTTGAGCGGCCTTAACAGCCCTCGCGCTGGTTGAGTGATGATACTGGTGGTATTCGTGCGGAAAAGAGGGAGAATGCACTGATGTAACTCGATGTAATCGGAGGAGAATGAAGCGGCGCTGGTGTAATCGGAGGATGAGCTAGCTTCAAATCAGGGATTCAAGATGAATCGGGATTGGTGTCACGATTGATGCAGGCAGTTGATTGAGGGAAATGAAGACGCCGAAAGAGAAAGAGCTTAGGGGAGGAGTGACTTTGAAGTAAGTCTTAGAAAGTTACTTCAAGTTGCTGCTGGTCTTGAATAGCTTACGTGAGATGTTGTGCAGCTGCTTGTTTTCTTCAAAATAATGGTATTGGTGGTATATGTCTGCAAAACTCACTGGGTACTTTTCTCAAACACTTTCTGAGCGTGTTAATGATGATGGGGAGGTAGGTCTTGTTGGTGTTTTTGTGATCCTTTATATTAGCTCCTTCCCTGCAAATTCACGACTTAGATAGCCATCACAGTTTCCTAATCCAAGGGAAATTCTATAACATTCAACAGTCTATAACCATTCACTTAATGATCCACGGCGGCGGCCAAATTCTCTTGATTTTATCTCGGCTTCTAATTCGAGTTCTTATACACCTTGACTCTCTATACCCTCATAACATTTCCTTGAACCCATGTCAGTAGCAACACACAGTTCACAACCATCGAACCATGGCAACACATACATCTTTCGACTCCTCCATTTCAGTCCAAGAAACTTGACCAAAACCCATCTACAGCAGTACCACTTGTTCCCTGCATTTCTGTCCCCAATTCATCCACGAAATCGGTTTGCGGCAACATCAGCTTGTACTAGACTGACTGGGAAGAACCAAAGATGTTCTCTCTACTCTTTTGAACTCGAAAAACGACCCAAGCTTCTTCAAATCGGCCAACCCAACTTCATTATCCATCTCGAGCTCCCAATTCTTCAAGCACAGCCACCAACAAAGAGGGATAATAAATTAGAATCATGAAACAATGACAAATGAGGTGAACTTCAAATTTATTTGATGGGTAATGTGAATTAAGATGTGATGACTACAAATCAATACCCTGATCACGACTTAGTTTGAAGTAAAATCGAGATGAATTTGAAGTTCTAAGGTTTTTCAATAACCGTAAAATCATTTTTAAGAAGTCTTAGTTTCAATACGAGACCTATCAATTAAGTTGATAAATTAAATTTAGAACAAGATAAAGAGATTAAATCTTTTCAATTAAAAGCGACAATTATATGTGACGACCTTGATATGTAGGTTTTAAAACCCTAAATCAGTTTTCTCTGAATTTTGAATCCAAAACGATTAATTGACGATCACAATCGAATCAAGAGATTGAGAAGAGATATCACTTATCTTTTGATGAAACTGTGTTGGACTCGCCTAAAGTTAATTCCTGCAGTCTTCTTTGATGATGATCTCGTGACCAGAGACAAAGAGGATTTGTTGTTCTTTGTATGGACTCTGTGGAACGCAGGCGCGCTGGTGTGCTTTGGTGCAGTCGGAGAATGAGGACGAAGCGGATTCCCTATACCCCCCCCC
>JAJJMC010024063.1:433246-457751 GCA_023531435.1 Papaver californicum | reverse complement strand
CCCCCCCCCCCCTTTTTTTTTGAGAGAGAGAGAGAGGAGGAGGCGATGATGAAGTTAAGAAGTGGTGTAGTGAAGCGGCCATGGTGGACGCAGAGGTGGTGATTTTGTTTTCGAAGCATAAGCGGAGATGATTTAGTAAATCCTTAGTGCAGTCGGAGAAAGAAGATGAAGCGCGCTGCTGGTATAATATGGTGTCATCAGAGAAGGGAAGCGGAACTGACATTGAGCGGAAGTGGTAGCGATGGACGCGGACATGAGAAGAGATATCAGAGAGAGAGGTGAGATAAGACGCGGAAAGAAATGTGAGACGCCGGAAGAAAATTAGCCGTGGGAATTGAATCGATGGGTTAGAGAGTATACTCCCACCTAAATGTTTTAGGGTTAAAAATAAGAAACTGGTAAGAGCCTTTTCCTATCCACGACGAATCCAATTTCTAATAGAAGAGAGAGAAAGTCCTCCTCAAAATACAATGACCTCATCTATTTATATCACTCTTTCTTATCACATGAGGACATATGTCATCTGACTACTTTTATTATCCAAGTATCATTTTTTTCTCTCTAAGCTAACTTTGACTCCTTGGTCAATGGCTTTTTAAGCTCTCTTAAGAGCGTCCACAATCACGCGATGAAAACGCTGACTAAAGATCACTTATGATTTTTACTCCGAAAAATGCAAGCGCAATGGTGCGATTAAAAGAAGTCGATAATAGTTGAAATCAACTGTAGCTGATGAAAAGTAGTCTTCAATCGCGACTATACAGGTTATGATCAAGCGAGTTCTTAGTATACCGTTCATCATCAAGCGGCGTCGTAGAAATTCGTTCAGAAACACGGCGATGTACTAGTAGTTCGCCTGATGAAGCGTTATGCTGAGGCTTCGTGTGATGAAACGGTGTACCAGGGCAACGCCTACCACCAAGCGGTGCGCCAGAGATACGCCCATTCTGAGCGAGGTTCTAAAAAGCCGCTTGTGTCCGTTTAATAAAAGGATGATAGAGTGGGGCGGGCTCCTAGCAGCTCGCCTGGAAATCCAGGTGGTGCGCTAGGACACCTCTCGTCCCATTTCGCACACGATTGTTTTCGCACATGCACCATTTCTACTGAGCGGGATGCTACAACTTCGCCCCACCAGGCGCGCTTCTGGAATACCGTTCGTCTTCCCATGCGTAGAGCTAAGCCTTCGCCCAACCATAGGCGCATTGTGAGAGCACCGCTTGACTATCCATGGTTGTTCTTGAGTCGGAGTAAAGGCTAAATTTTTTGATCTTTAGTCTTTTGATCTGATCGTATGACTGTGGATGCCCTAACTACTTCATTTTCTCTCTTACTCTCAGATATTACACTTGGGCCGGACCAAGTCCTTCTTTAGACCCAGTCAAGTCCCCAAATCCCCAATCCCTTTATGAATTTGGGCTTACAAACCACGTAATGGCCTTCTAGCCTAGGTAATGGATTTTCATGTATCAACACTCATCATGAAGATTTGGACCATCTGATACTTCACTGCTCATTTTCTAAAACTATTTGGAAGACTTTATTTTCTGACCTTTACCATTTTATGATTAGATATACTTCAGTTCTTTCTCGGGTGCAGACATGGCAGGATCAAGATTCTAGTCTCGATATATATATATATATCGAGACTTTTCATACCATATGGAAACATGGCATATTATCTTTAGTAATGATTCTACAAGTACTCATAGTGTTATTCATCAAGTTCAAGCATATATGCGCATGTATCATTTAAACATTTCACTTACTGCCTATCAACATTCCATTTACCTAAACTCTATCTTGCATTTACCTTGGCATCTTCCTCCTTTAAGATTTTTGAAAATAAATATTGATGCTTCTTATCATCCTAAACGTTTGCTAGCAGGAATATGCATTTTAATTGTGATCATGCAGGATCTTTTGTGGCAGCAAAGGGAAGGTTAAAAATAACGTGCAATGCTCAATACGCGGAAGATTGGGCTCCGATTGAAGCAATGTAAATGGAAACTATAAATGGTGATCTCGAGTTATTTTTTAAACTGATATATAATCTAAGTATTAGTAATTATCTTCATAAGAGAATTCTGCCTCCTCCTGGGCAGAGTTTACCCCTTCTTCGTAAGTGTATTACCCATAATTTGTAATATAAACCCTGCTTGGTCTTGTATGTATGCACATAAAAATTGTAATGCACCAGTTGATGTGCTGGCTAAAGTTGTTCGCATGCTTACTCTTGGTGAGGCGTTAAGTTAATTTCTCACTTAGCATCTGATGTATCTAACCCTTTTATGTAATATATAGTTCGTTTTCTACAAAAAAAAAAAACTTTGTGTTAGTGGTATTACCCCTCAAATAGAAATTGAACCGAGAGTGATGAAAAAGGGAAGATATCAAGACACAAAAAGATGAAGAAAAAAGGTGGTTCATTGGGACAAATTGAGCTTGGAGTAGTTAAAAAGGGCTTCCAAGCCCGCTGCTATATATTAATTTTCCCAAATTTTAAGTTGTTCTTTAGCACGAAATGTACACCTTTATTAAATAAGATGTACTATAACCTGATATAAAATGTCCTTGAACAATGTCCACCTCTACTTCAGTTCCATTCTAACTAATAGAAATGGAATTGGAATAGGTTGGACAGAGCTAGTAGTATTATAACCTGGTATGTCGGAAAGGCCAAATAATACAAAGTTTTCAATATGAATGATCATAACAGTCTGAATACACTCAAATAGTTAAATTTGTTAATGCTACCTTTAATATCAGTAATAGTAGCTACAACTTACATCATAATCTCTTTTATGACCCTATGCAGGATAAATCTCTCCAGGTTACCAAGTTGAATACTTTGCAATATCCTAGATTCATTGACTCTAAGAATTTATATAACTTTATCTATGTTACCAGATATATGTGATTTAACAATTGGCTTAACTTTAATTGATGACAGAAATAGATATAGATAAGTTAGAGGGGAATCTTCTGGTTGGAACTCAAGAGAACAACTTGAACTAAATGGAGCAGAAGCTGTTTTTCAGTAGGCAACATAGTTGAATGGACACAACATAGAACTTCAAAGAGATTCAGAACCCACTCTTCAGCTGCTAATTGGAATGTATGCTCAAGCAAAATAAGAAAGATTCAGGAATAACACCGTTTTTAGAAGTCCAACTATCAAATTAGATAACTTTAGAGTTGTGTCGTTTAGTCTAGTTAATGGATTTCACAATAGTTTGCCTGCAGTCATTTCAGTTTACTGCAACAATTCCATCACCAATGACAGTTAGATAGGTGAACATCTCTATGCTCCGATCAACTACCTTTACAGTAGAACTGATTTAAACAGGGCATGTATTATCCATATCAATTTCACTGAGAAGTTTGATTTGGATTTTTGAATGTTCTTATAAAATTTAAAAAAAATGTACGAATGTGCAATTGATAATGAACGATCGTTATTTTAAAATTTTATTCAAGCATAAAAATTGAGAACATGCCAAAAGAATCAACAATAACCATCGATTTCAACAATGGAAGATGAATTTAGAAGCACATGAAAATCCAAAATAATAATAATAATAAAAAATCTTAGCTAAATTAGGGCATATCCTTTTTAATTTGGACATAAATAAATAAAATAAGGTTTTTTTAAAGTAAAATAAAAAATCCTTTATCCATATTTTTTTAATGATCAAAAAGTCTCAACTAAATTAGTTAATAATTTTACTTAGTTGTTTAGTTTTGTTAGATTAAATTATAGATTATAGTTAGTGGTACAAATAACAAATTTTTCATGATTTTTTAAGATTTGTACAATCCAGAATCTATAAGGTCGAAACATTTTATTCGTTGATTATGAAAAATCGACCTTAAAATGAAGAACACCTGTCGACTATGTGAATGTGTAGATTTTGAAGATTTGTATAATTGAAATCGGCTGAGTCGAAGTATTTTATCTGTCGAACAACCGACCATAAAAATATTCTTATCATCTGTGGATTCTGGAAATGGGCATGTTTTCAGAGATTTGTATAATTGGCATTGTCAAAGCATTTTATCAAAACAAAGTATGGCTCAGACTCGATCTTAAAATCAATTTCAACCAAATTAATTAAGTATGAAACATATGAGAAGGAATATGATACCATATCCAATCTCATACAGAGTATGCTCCATATTCGATCTGCGAATGGGTGTGATTTCATACTAAATCGCAAGCATAGTATTTGCTTTTTTTTATTTATTTTATGCAAGTTGATATTTTTTTTGGCCGATTGTGAAAAAAGTAAGTTGTTATAGGACACCTCATATCTTGCTCCTTTAGGTGGGGTTAAAATTTGTATGCCCTAATTATAAAGCGCTTACCCCAATTTCGCCAGGAGAAAAAGAACTTATAATTATATAAACTAAATTTACATAATTGCTCGAATTTTAAAGAATTTTTAAAAGAAAATCATTTTCACTAAAAAAGGCAATTTATCTATAATTAATGTACTTGTTAGGCCAAGTCCTATGCACCTCTCAAAACATTAAATTTGGTCAAAAATATCCACTATACACCTAGTAAACCATCAAATTCACCTCACAAACACTCAACTTTGAGAAGATGTCCATCGCGATATAGTTTTGATCAAACGCAAAGAGTTGGTCGCTCGACAAAGAGTAAGTCACTAGCGATTTAGTCTTTGTCGCTGGCGACCAGAGCGACAAAAACTTTATCTTTAACTAATTATTTTAAATGTTCACTGGAGTACAAAAAGGGTAGGACGGTAAATATACAGCACTGGGAGTCTGGAGCTTATAAGTAACTAGTATCAGTCAGTCTTCACTCTAGGGTTCAGCTTATTCTGATTGAGGCTCCATAGTGCAGATCACCCAAAAGAGGAGAGAAGTGGGAGTGTTTTTTGAGGGTTTGTTTGTTGCCCCTCTCCTCAGATCTGCATGATTTTTCCTTCCCCAAGTGAAAAATCAGAGCTGGTGATTTCCTCCGTTAATAAATCAAACAACCCCCAACGCCGCCACCACCACCACCACCACCATATACACACAAACTCTCTCTGTCTCTCTCTCTATCTCCAAACATATATATATATATATATATATATATATATATATATATATATATATAGACAAGCTCAGCTTAATAATGAGCTTCTCTTTCTTTTTTCTTTTTTTTCTTCTTCTTTTTTACGAGGCAGTGATGATTTCATTATAAAGCTACTAGTAGAAGTTTGAGATTTGGGATAAATCTGTGCTCCATAAGTCTTGGCGAGGTAACTCAGGATGGTCTTTGTGAATCCTTCACATAGGCAACCGTTTCTGCAGCCATGCAGGAGTATAGATCTATTTCCCCTGTTTTACTCTATTAGGCCTATCTGAGCCTCCTCCCTCAAATCTGCTTCTGATGAGGCTACTAAAAATTTGGGGAGTTTTCTGTTTAATTATTTTAGTTCACGATTTCTCCTGAAGATGTGATAAATTGTTCCAAATCTCACTATTTAACTGTTATTTTCAATTTCTTAAAATTGGTTTTGGTGTGAACTGCTTTTGCATTCAATTGTAAAATGTGATCCGGTTCATGAGATTTTCTTTTAGAATTGTGTTAATTGTTATTTCAAATTTCTGTCGATTTCGATTGTCTTGGGTTTTTACTATGGTGGTTCCAGATCTTGTGATCTACTGAATGATTGTTTTTTGGGGATTTGTACAATTTTATGATCTGGAGTCTGATGCTGCTAGATTTAGGGCTTTTTGATCGGAACATTACCGTAATAATGTTTGTATATGCAACTTCCGATCATAGCAGGACCTCCCAAATATCCTTGTATATATTACAATCCATAAATAACAATAATAATGAAAAGACAGTATCAGTGCCCTAGTGTGGATTAGGGGAAGCTCTTCTGTATTTGCAAAAGTTTCCAGGTTATTATTGCCAATTAAACGTCCTGTAATTTGAAGTTTTAGAGTCCAGCCATCTATGTTTCCAGCATACAACACTAATCACCTGAGATGGTGGGATTAGCACGATGAACTGTATGCACACAAAGCCCTTCCTTCTCATAGAATGCGCTGCGCAGTTGACAGATTGGGTGAGAAGTGAACCATGCCGTTATTAAATTGCACTGCTCAAGTATATGCGAAATTCAGCAAACCCACCACTAGCGCATCATAAACTGACAAAATACTTTGCAGCCGACGGTGTAAGCCTCTTCATCAAAAACACAGTTTAAAATAGGACTAATCACCCCGGAATTAATAACGTGTGTACAAGCTCCTCAACTTGCATAAATGCCAGCAACTAATACGTCTGTACGTCATTTTTTATTTTTATTTTCCTGAAAGAAATCTCAACGTATAGCCGTTTCCAGCAATTTTCACAAATCAAAGCAAGAAAATCATACATTTATAGGGCTAAGGTATTTATATGTTTTCTTCTAATAATATGTCTTCTTCATGCTTACAGAGGCCTCAAGCGCGGGTAGTCTTCGAGCATCTCGTGTTCTGTTAGCGTGTCATTTTCCTCTTGCGGAGTCCACATCACCTCAACCCCCTGATTACAAATAATCACCAGTTGATGTAACAAACGCCACTAAACAAAAATGGAAAAAGAAAACAAAAAACGAATATGTTTCATTACCAAAATTTTACTGGTAGGGATGGAACCAAGTTTCTGCAATGCTTCTTTTAATTTATCGTTGTTATTGACGATACTTAGTTTGTGTTCTCCCATAGCAGCCACCAGGATGGTCATCTGAAAATCGAAAAATATTTCGAATTGTAAACCATTGATCATGTAAATATGCATGTTGTTGTACTACATGCTGCATATATAACAAAGTCGTTCTGCAAAAAAGTTACCACTATGTAGTCGCTGCTTAACCCATTAGCTATCTTTTTTTGGGTGCTTTGCTTCTTGACATTGTCCACATTGACAAGCGTCTCTTCATCAAACTTTGCACGCTCTTCTATCGTCAGCTTTTTAAAGAGTTTTTCACCATCCACTTTATCTGCCTTAACATCCACCTATAAAGAACCATCATAGTCGAACTTAAGTTATGAACTTGATCAAATTAATGTATGTGACTAATTTCAGAACAAGTGTAGCAAAATAGCTCAAGAAGTCTAGTGCTCGACTTTGGTTTACTTTCCACCAAGAAAATAACGGGAAGTGTAAGAATAAAGTATGAAATTTAAGAATGGAACTTCTTTAGTCAATATGCGCATATTTTGGGGTGAATGCAACTTACAGATGAGTAACTTGAGTAGCAATAAGCAAGATGCCGAAGCAATGCTACCGTGGACTCTGCAGCCAGAAGAAAACAATTGCGCGCGTAAGATAATTTAATGGAATAGATAGAAGTAATTAACTCAGCATTTTGCTTAACTAATAAACATCATAAACCTTGGTAAGGTCCTCACCATATGTCAAATCTTCCCTTACCGAAGTATCGACATCATGACATGTTAAAAAACATAAAAAGAGAAATCATTGAATTGGAGGTTCACCTTTCAAAATATAACTCAATCCAGAACGAGTCGACGTATCTGCAACTTCAGCAATCTTATCAAGATCCTTTTGAAGTGATCTTGTCGCACCCAACAATGCAACCTAGACAATTTATACAACACCGATCAGAATTTGCAAGAAACATACTCTCATAACTATATTATACTATGTTTATCCAGTGCATTAAATGGAAAATCCATTACCTGAAGCATGATTACAGTGGCGGCTTTTTTAGTATCTAAAGAACTTTGTCTCGACTGTCTTTTCTCATGAAAACTTTCTTCTGATTGTCTTTGCTCATCAGTGCACCAAACGATGACACCAGCTATAATAACTAGACCAACGTAAAAATCCACCACCACCGCCGCCGCCAAACCCATGAAGATCAGAAAGAAACGAACAAGGCAACCGATTAACCGACTGTCTTTACAGAAGATGATAAATGTATCGACTGTTGAGTACGTAAGGTGGATTTGCTTAGCTTACCTATAATTCCAAGAGATATAAGAACTTCAAGAGCGGTCGTCTTCCGAGTAGCGGTCTTGGGTTCATTAAGAGAAGAAGTTTGTGACGAGTAATAAGTTTTTGGTGTCGACGAATCAACTGATGATGAACAGTAACTGGGCGATGATGAAGAGGAAGAGCTTCCCCACGACGAATAACTAGGTGATGAATCTGATGATGAAGAGCTTTCTGACGAAGAACTAGAAAAAGAACTACCACCCATCCTACCACCGGAAGCAGCTAAAGCAGCTAAATGGGGATTATATATCATCAATAACTCTAATATAACACCAGCAATTGCAGACTTCTGAATGAAAAGATTTAGGGTTTTTAGAATTTCTTGAATAATTTCATCCAATGATTTTCCTTCTCTTCTTTCTTTTTCTTCTTCGAACCCCACTTTGTTTGATTTCATAAAACATTGAACCCTAAAATTGTTGTTTTTCTGATCAGGCCTTTGCTTGATCAAGAAACTCTTGTTCTTTATAATCAATTGGTAATGAACTTGTGTTCTCGTCTTTAGTAATGGATTCACATTTACAGAGTAGTTTAATTCTCTACCCAGTGAATAAGATGGTGTTAGCAGTAAAACAGTTGCCATTGTTGAAGATGAACAGCAGAATTACAGGAGGAGTTTGAGGATAGATTTGATTAGAGTTACAATTCTTGGGGTACAACTACCGTACAAGTTATCACATGCTTACCAAAATTGGATTTTCCTAAATGCATGCCCTAGGGGGTCCACATTTTTGCTAAAAACTCGGACTATTAGGCGGGTTGATTGTCGTTGGGTTCGGGCCCAGACTCCGAGTTAAATTTGTCAAGGCCCGAAGGAAAATCGAGTTCAGTTTGGATTAGGTAGGCCGTCATATAATATGTGTGTTTGTCGTACCACAGAGACGGACAGTTGTGTTTTTCCACTATAATAAAATTGACAGATTTTATTAAAAATAATATATTTAATTATATTTTATTGGATTCTTAATAAAATTTGTTATATGTTTAATGGGATATTTATAAAATTTTAGATGTTATAATATATTTAGTGGGCCTCCTAAATAATAAAGATTTATTTTTAAAAACTCAATCTTGTATTCGATCCCAAGGTTAAATGGTGATGAAATTCATCATCCCCATTAGATGAGAAAGGGATTTGGTCATTGGTGATTCTGGGAGGACATGTACTGGTATCAGATTGGCTAAAACGGTTTTGGGTCATCAAAACCTTTTACATGAGTGGTTGTTCAGATATAAAATAATTACACCATATTTACATCAATTATTTAGATGTATCGGGTTACCGTAACCTACAAAAGATGATGTTCACTTCTGATCGATGGTTGAGACTTTTTCACAATCATCCAATGGATCAAATCTTTGCACATAAACCTAACAATCCCAAAAACACTTAACCCTAAGGCCAAACACTATGGTGAGTGATATTACTTGGCTACGGCTTAATCTAGCCCAAGCGTAAGTATTATGGGTCATCGCTTGGCTATAATGTGGCTAAAATCTTTGGCTTGGCTAGAGAAGGGTTCACATCTGATCCCTCTTGTAGCCAAGTCATAGAGACGGATACCTGGTTTCCGTTAGAAATACACACTTTACAAAAACCCAGTATCTGTCTCAGAGGTGGGACAGATACCTGGTACCCGTTATATTTCTGACATATTCTAGGTTTCCGTCTCGTTATTTATTTTTGTTTGACCTTTTTTTGTTCACACTTCCTTCACACCCCATCTTGGCCATCCATCACCATTAACGGCTCTATGATCTCCACCATCGGATATTTTTCAAAAAAATTGAGAGTTTCTCTATAAATAATAATATTTTTCTCTTTTCAAATCACGCTGAATCAATTTCTTCTAACTTGATTTCCTACTCAAATCCCCTTTAACATCTTTCTCTTCTCTTAATTTAGTTCAATATGGTGAATTGGAACTTTGTTCAACAAGAAGATATTGATCTTACAAATGCTTATATTTCTGTGAGCTGTGATGATATCATTGGCTCAGCAAGCAATGACAATATTTTGGAACGTATTCACGTAGTCTTTGTAAATCTTAATTGTTGCGTAATTCGTTATGTATCCTTTTTTTTTGAATGATTTTTTTAGGCATATATATCGTTTTAATGGTTGCAAAGGCAAATTAGTGGATGCAAAAACTAAAATATGGCTGCATAATGTGTTATGCATCCTTTGTGATGGTTGGATAATGCGTTATGCATCTTTTGTGGTGGCTGCATAATGAATATGTACCCAATTTTCGAATTTTTTGCCTAAAAGGACAAACACCTCCGATTTTTTCGTAAAAAATCTAAATTTAATATTGTTGTTTGTACTCGTTGTGTAGGTCTCTTTAAAAACTTTTCAACGAAATAAAATTTGTAAAATTTCAAGACACGAATTTTTTGATGTGTCATATACTAGTTTGATTACCAATTATACCCCTAAAAAATTTGATACATAATAAATTACACAAATATTTTTTATAATATTAAATAGTTATAGATGTCACATAAACTAAAAAATATTTTAGACCTAACAATAATAATATTTTTTAGGATCTAAGCCTAAAATTCCCTTTCTAAAACATATTTGGCAAAGAAGCTTTTCAAGTCTAGACGCGAGGACTCTAGGTTTGCTGTAGTGGTCAAGGAGAAAAGACATTTGGCAAACTCTCATAATTCACCTGATTATTTTGAAAATGTTAGCCGACTCCAAAAGGAGGCTAAGAAGTGGATTAAAGAGGTTTTTGGCAACCTCGATTCTAAAATTAATCTGTCCTTGAAAATCTTAATCAAGCTCAGATTGAGTGATAATCAGCCCACTGAGATATGCATAATACAAATATGATTATGTGTCTTTATGAGTACCTCAAACCCCTCCACAGGAATAATAAGCTGGTTGGAAAATGGTGAGCTTAATTAACACAAGATACTACTATACTTCAACCATGGTTAGAAGAAAGGAAAAACTCAATTAACATGATTAAAGACAATGATGGTAAATGACTCACCTCTGATAAACATATAATGAAATAGTCAGTCATTTTAGCACTCTGTTAAATTCGTCTAATTATGTTCTTCATTGTGCCGGGATCGAAAGGTTGTTTCCTAAACTATATATTACTGATATGAAAAATGTTGCTATTTCAAAGAATACTTGTATTAGTGGATATAAGCTGGCTATGCGGCAGTTATGTGCTTTGAAAGCCCCTACACCTGATAGTTTCCTTTTCATATGCCTTGATGCTTACAGAGGCCTCAAGCGCGGATAGTCTTCAAGCATCTCGCGTTCTGTTAGCGTGTCATTTTCCTCTTGCGGAGTCCACATCACTTCAACCGCCTGCATAAAGATAACAACCAGTTGATGTGACAAATGCCACCAAAATAGAAAATAGAAAATATAACAATGCTCGGTTATCATTTTACTGTACCAAAATTTTACTGGTAGGAATGGAACCAAGTTTCGTCAATGCTTCTTTTAAATTATCGCTGTTATTAATGACACCTAGTTTATATTCTCCCATAGCAGCCACCAGGATGGTCATCTGAAAATCAAAATATTGTCAAAGATATCCGAAAGAAACCAAAACTGCATGTAGATATACTAAATGCTGCATAACGAAGGCGTTCTGAAAAAAATGAGGAAATTACCACTATGTAGTCGCTGCTTAACCCATTAGCTCTTTTGCTTGGGGTGCTTTGCTTTTTGATATTGTCCACATTGACAAGCGTCTCTTCGTCTAACTTCGCACGCTCTTCTATCGTCAGCTTATTAAAGAGTTTTTCACCACCCACTTTATCTGGCTTAACATCCACCTATAAAGAACCATACTGAGACGAAAGTTGTATATGAAAATTGATCAATATGTGTGACGAATAGTTCAAGAAGCTCTGGTTAATTTACTTTCCATAAAGAAAGTAACGTGAAGTGATGCACAACTTACAGAAGAGTAACTAGAGAAGCAATAAGCAAGATGTCGAAGCAATGCTACTGTGGACTCTGCAGCCAGAAGAAAACGACGTCATACACGTGCATAAGATAATCTAATGGAATAGATAGAAGTAACTCAGCATTTTGCTTAACCAAACTATCGACATCGGTGACATGTTAGAAAAACATAAAAAGAGAAATCACTGAATTGGGGTTTCACCTTGCAAAATGTAACTCAAACCAGAAGGAGTCGACGTATCTTGCAACTTCAGCAATCTTATCAAGATCCTTTTTAAGTGACCTTGTCGCACCCAACAATGCAACCTAGACAATTTATACAAGAACACCAATCAGAATTTGCAAGAAAAATACTTCATCAACTATACATATATATATATATATATGAGCATTAAATGGAAAACCCATTACCTGAAGCATGATTACAGTGGCTGCTTTTGTTGTATCTACCGAAATTTGTCTCGACTGTCTTGGCTGTCTTTGCTCATATGAACTTGACTGTCTTGACTGTCTTTGCTTATCAGAAGCACCCAATCTAGCAACCAAATAGACGGCACCAGCAATAATAACTGGACCGATATAAAAACCCACCACCAAATCCAAGAAGAGAAAGAAACAAATAAGGCAACCGATCAAGTAAAGCAGTATATAATGCATGTTTAGCGAAAATGACCTCGAAAAAGATTGCATCCCATCGCCAGACTAGTAAAGGAGACCTTGTCATTGTTTATTAAAGGCATGACGGATTCAACTAAGACAAGATAATAAAAGTGTTGAGTACTTAGCAGGATTTGTTTACCCAGGGTTTCAAGAGCTTTTAGAGCTTCAAGAGCGATCGACCTTTGAGCACCAGGAGCGGTCTTGTGTTCATCTTCACTAGGAGAAGACCTTCGAGCTTTAGAAGCCTTCTTCGCCTCATTTTCACCAGGAGAAGACTTTTGAGCTCCAGAAGCGGTCTTCGGTTCATCTTCCCTAGTAGAAGGCTTTGGTGATGAAGAACTTTCGGGTTTTGAAGAACTTCCTGACGAATAGGAAGGTCATGATGAAGAGGTAGAGCTTTTTGACACATAAGTAGGTGACGATGAAGAAGAAGAGCTCCATGACGATGAAGGGGAAGAGCTTCGCGAAGAATAGCTAGGTGACAATGATGATGAAGAACTTCTTGATGATGATGATGAAGAAGATCCTCCTGAAGAAGAACTAGAAAAAGAACGACCACCAATCGTACCACCGGAAGCAGCTAAAACAGCTAAATGTGGATTATATGTCATCAATAACCCTAATATAACACCAGCAATTGCAGACTTTTGAATGAAAATATTTAGGGTTTTAAAAATTTCTTGAATAATTTCATCCAATGATTTTCCTTCTCTTCTTTCTTTTTCTTCTTCGAACCCTGATTTGTTTGATTTCATAAAACATGAACCCTCAAATTTTTAGCTTCAGGCCTCAGCTTGATCAAGAAACTCTTGTTCTTTCTAATCGATTGATAATGAATTGTATTCTGGTATTTAGTAATGGATTCACATTTACACAGTACTTCGTTTCTCTACCCAATGAATAAAATGGTGTTATCAGTGAAGCAGTTGCCATCGTTGATAAGTTGAATTGAACAACTGCATAAGAATTACAGAAGGAGCCGTTTCAATTATATTGATTAGGGTTACAATTCTTGTGGTACAAGTAAAACCACATATTTACCATAACTGGAATCATTTTAGGGTTTTGCTAAAACCCTATGTCCAGAGGTCCACACACACTTGAGTATTAAAAAAAAGTAAAAAATTGTGTATAGGCATCCTTGGAGTCATGATCCACACTAGGTTAAAAAATAATTAAAAAATTGTCTAGTCAAATCATGCTGACTTAGTTAAAAGGCAACCCTTACGCCAACTCTGCAGTTTTTTTCTTTTTAAAAGTTAAATATTAACCCATAAATAATTTTAAACTAACGAGTTTCAAATTTAAGTAATTGATATATTATCCAACGACTTTACTGAGTTTGTGACATGATAACATCTGATATTTTAATATAATATAAATTCATATTAATATTTTAATACACTGCATTTATATAAGATTTTTCATAAACTCTTAAATTTTAAATTTAAGCAGTTTTTTTTTATCTTTATTCTTCACCGACTTTCAAATTTTAAATTTGAACAATTCCTTCATGTTTTGGTCCACACCTTGTAGACCAGCACAGATTTGTGGATTGCTTTGTTTTCTCCAAGAGTTGCCCTTGGCCCCTTACAAAGTTACAATGCTTAATTTGCTTTGGGGCAACAATAATGTCAGGCCCGGCCCTGATAGAGCCTTCCATGTCCAACGACCAAACAAGCAGCAGTTATGGGCACAGCACGGAGGGCTAACAAACTGAATGTATTTTCTCAATGGCTTTCAACTCCTGCCTTTCTGCCGCCGCTGATACCTAACACCAAAATATTCAGTCACTAGGGTGTATACATGTGCAATTTGGCCACCCGAGCCCCTCAACTTGTATGTAAAATGCCAACGATTCATATGTCTGTATGTGATTGTTTTATCTCAACCTGTAAGTTGTAACTCTTATTGATTAAACCCAACTCAGTCTAGAATCAGACATTCCACAAATGAAAGCAAGAAAAACATGAGAAATTTATATAGCCATCAAGAAACAAAAACTAAAAAAATTAAGTTGCTTGAAAAAATGATCTAAAATCAAATCTAGTAATCTTAATTAGACATATTAAAAATACAAGTAAATCGCACTCAAAAACCATTTTCAACACCCACCTAATGCCATAGTATTTTCAACGTTATCGGTCTATAAACGTCACTAAAGCTTCATAAATAATAGCAGGATGCCCCGTCACGATCCACACACTTGCTAAAACTGTTAGTAATGTTAAATCTCCATTGTTTAATTTAAGAACCTGAACCTTAAGACTACCTGCTCAGAATTCGTCAATTTTGTACTCCATGAAATTCTCCTTTCAACTAAGAGGAGTCCCTCAAAAAGAAGCTTTATCAATAAAAATTCACAAAGAAAATCCTAAAAGTAGATTTTGGCAGATTTCTACCCCACAATTTTCAAGTATCTTCATATCCAACACTGATTCACCAAAAGAAAAAACACAAATGAAGCAACAGGAATAAAACTCCAGCATAAAAGACCAAATCCAAAGGCCAGAAAAGCAAAATTTAGGTGATTATAGTAACTTTAACCTTAAGAGAACAAGTTTAGACAGTAAAAGCTTTAAGAATTGATACGAAGAGAGGAATAACTCCTGCACATGTATACATTATAGATTTTTTTTTGGAGGTTCACTCTATCTGTACACAGACATCCTGACATCGGGAAGAGAAAAAAAAACTAGTGAAAGAAACAGATCATCATTCATTCAATGTTGTACAACACATGGTCCCTCTATACTTCAGCTTAATAACTCATGAACCTTAAATCATCCCTTGACGGAAAGCTTTGCAGAAATAAAAAATGAGCCTGACTGCTTTCTTTGTCTTCTTATTGTGATCAGGAAAGTGAAATTGCGGTGTATTATTATAAAGTTCGAACACCAAGAAACACCATTCAGGCTTAACCTTTTCTTTATCATGCAAGTCCATTAAGGGGACGAAGATTCTTGGATTGGGAATGTGGTGTAAACGAACAGCATTGGATCAGATCAATTTCATCAGCAGGAATCTAGATAGCCGTAACAGTGTTTTCTACTATACTGAAGTAGGCTGGCATATGTCCGGTCCCAGACTCCTATGAAAAGAGACTCGTCATCAGGACTAAGCGATATTCCTGAAATTTCCCCAAAGAAATCTATCTCTTGTCGCTTACTGTAATCCCCCTTGGTACTATAGATGTGAACAAAATCGGCAGGTTCGGCTACTGCCATGAACTGCCCATCTGATGAGAAACGGATGGATCTGGCAGCACCCAAGTTGCCCTTGAGAACTGCTAACGGCGAGGACAAGTTTCTAAGATCCCACACTCGGCATGCCTTATCTTGATTACCAGTCGCAAAGATGCGACCATCTGGATGCCATGCCGAGGCAAATGAAAAATCAAGATGACCTACTAGTGAAGACACTGTCTGCATTATAAAATTACAATTTCATGTTACCAGTAATTTTGATGATTTAAGCGAATGCACAAAGAAAAAATGATTGTGGCTAGGAGCAACTGTAAGGTCTTTAGCACCCACAATATGATAGTATAGGATTACCTTTCCATTTTGCGAATCCACAAGTAAACCATCAAGGTGATCACCCACAACCGCAATTAACTTGCAATCCGGACTCATTGATGTGTGCTGCAAATAGGGTATTGGTGTCAACCAAACAAACCATACAAGAATGAGATTAACAAAAAGTATCATACTAGATCATGAGCACTCACATTTACTGGCCAAGGGTAGCGGAAGTGATTTAGAAGCTGAAATTTCTCCAAATCAAATATTCGAACGCCACAATCATTGTTGGATGTCAAGAAACGAGATCCACCACTGCAAGAAACTCCAAATTAACTCTTTTTACAGAGACATTAACGCACTGATACACTACAATTTAAAAACACTTACCTGAAGTGGTCAAATATTTCAATAGCATTTGTGATTGAATTCTCATCATATGTGGTCCTAGTACAGAAGCTAACACCTCGCCGATCCAATCGCTGCGTCATGGAAGCTCAACAATGAGAAAGGCAGAAACAGAAAGATCCAAAAGGAAGTTAAACTAGTTGTGTCTATATGAAGTGAACACAGTTGCAAATGGAAGTTCTTATGTCCAGTGATGTTTTTTTAAGGTGGAAAGCCTTCTGAATATGTCTAAAATATCTCACGCCAACCACAGAATGAACAAATCAACAAACACATTTCTTAGAAAAAGGTAAACAAGTGATACAAGACCAAAAACTCACCTTACAAGTAAGTTCTCCCTGAAATCCCCCTGCAACCAGTAATTTGTCCTTCACAGCAAGTGTACTGATCTGAGTTTGCGTAAAGCCTTCTAGCAAACTACCCGGGTGTTTCTAGATAATCAACAATATGACTTGTTTTAGACAACCGATAAAATCTACATTCTGACTCCTAGATAGACTAATCAAAATAAACTAGAGAAAACACACAAAATAATGGATGGAAAATCATGATAAAATGGATAACTTAACATCAAAGATACATGATATTAGAAAAAAATTAGAACCTCAGTTGGTGCCACATGCCCTGAAAAATTGACAACCTCCGTTGAGTTGCAAGATAAAGGAGACCAGTGAACAACTGCATAGTTGGACATGAGATAGACATCATGTTTTGAAGTGGCCCAAACTAAGTTTCTCAACTGCGAAAAAGAAAGACAAAAAGTATGTCATCATCTGTTAGTGTACAACTCAAGCATATAAACACAAACTACAGAATTAATTATGAATCCGACACTTCACCTAACACGGAATAGTGAATTAACATGTACCTCCTATAATAAATGAATGTTGTTACCAAGAAAAAACTAAAATATTCCAGCTATTACGATCATTCACAGCATTCGGCCAAATCAGGAAGCACTAAGCATACAGCCACGCCAAAACCATGATAAGATTGTAAAAATGAACTTCAACCCAAGGAAAAAAGAAAAACATACAACGTTAGAAACACTCGATGGTTCCAATTTGTAAATACATTTACTGAGACTCGTAATGTAAAATTTTCATTTCGATGTGAGTAGATCGTTATAACGGGAAGAAAACCATTACAAGAGAGGGGAAACCTAGAAAATGCATGAGTTTGCACTCGACAATCTGCAAAGAGAACAGGAAGACCAAGCGAACCTTCATAAACAAGGTCAGCTTGAGGTCACTGATCAAGTTGATAAAGAAAAAAGGTTCAGAATGTTTCAAAAATATATATAACCAGAACCAGTAGTGGCATCTTTTAATAAATAGCAACTATGGATCAGCTTTCCAACTGAGATAGAACTCTTAATGCGACGAAATACATTCATACTGCAACAACAAACATAATGAAAAGTGACAATATCAATGATTGCAACAACAAAAACTGCTTGATTCTAAAAGGCAAAATCACATGGCACTCAACATCATCAAAATAACAACGAAAAAATAAAACCCTAAACACGGAGAAATCCACAAACCTGAAAATGAAGAATCGTAGGCTTCACCATTCTTGTATTATGCTGAAACTCATAATATTCTGAGCCCTTTTCAATATCCTTACATTCCTAATAAGACCGGAAAAAAACGATGAACACATCAGTAATCTGAACAAATCAATACAAGCACTCACTAAGCTTCAATAATTCAATTCTAAACACCTATCCACAAGTATGAGAAAAAAAACCAAATAACTGTCCTACTACAATAATAAAGTATTTGCAAAATTGAATGCTAAAAGGATAACAAACAACGAACCTTATCTATGAGTTCCCCAGAAGAAGGTATATTCTCGTAATTCTTATACTGTTCAATCCTCGTCTTCCTGTATTTATCCCTTGTTATATTCAATCTCTCCCATGGAATTCCCTGTATATCTTTCCCTTTCCTGGCTTGCTTTGCAGTCGTATCGGTCGCCTTATTAAACTGCACAACAATCATAACAAATTAAACACCCCCAAATCAAAAATAAAAACTAACCTAAAAAAATTGAGCAGAAAATAATAATACATACCGAATCAGCATCATCATCCATCTCCGTTTCTTCTTCAACATCAGCAACTCTATCATAATCATATAAATCATCATCCATTCCATTTACTACAATACCCATCTCTCCTTCTTCAGCCATATTTATATCTATCTATAATTTTTTTTTTAAATCCTCTTATTTCTTATTCTCTGTATATATATATATATATATATATATATATATATATATATAATAACAAAACCCTAGTGTTTCTCTTCGAATCCAAAATCAACAACTCATTCTCAATTTTTCCAATCCAATTCCTGTATTAACCAATCAATAAAACCAAAGTCAAAAAAATAAAAATAAAAACATCAAACGAGGCTTACCGACAAGTCCGAATCCATTTAAGATTGATAACAAAACCTAAGATGATGTACCTGTATTGATCAAGTTCTTCTTCTTTAACTAATTAGTTTTTTTTTTTTGTTTTTCTGTGATAAGCGGTAACTGTTTATTTCTCTTTCCGTCTCTGATAAGAATGAGAGAGGAAAAAATAATGCAGGTTGAGTTTTTAACACGAAAATAAAAAGACTATATTTAGTTTAAAAAAACTGAATAATTGAGAGTTTACATGCTGACCCCTCTTCGACACGTGTGGAAATTATTAGGGGATGCATGTACTGAGAAGGGAGTTGCTCGGTAATTGTAGTCCCGACTAAATCTTGATTTATGGGATAGGATTAAAGAAGTAAGGTAGACGTGGATTAGAGAGTCCGATTTATTTGTTTGGAATTATTCGGCATTTTTTCAACTTATTTCATTGGATTTTTGGCATTCGATCCAATCCGATTGAATTATTGGATTATTTTTTTTTAACCGATTGGGATATGTTTGGATTGGTTTTGCTAGTGTTTAAAACCCGTATCCAAATCCGAAATTAGTATGAAAATTTTATGGGAAATATGGGGATGAGGAACAAACCAACTCGTACTTAAATTAGCGTTGCCGTACTCGTGAGCAGCACCGTACTCGTATTCACAGGGCTATTTTCACTTCTTGATTCCATCTTTTTAGTAGTATAATTGAACCAAAAAAAATTTTCAAATGTCAGGGAATAAAATTGATAAGATTGTTATGCCATCAAGTTTAGAAAAGCCTTAATCGGTCAATTCATATCTTCGACAATGTCGACAGTCGGTATTGTTTTATATCTTCTACAATGCTGATTGTATTTGGATACTGGGGAAATATCAAATGTCGGAATTATTTTATGACGTGGTCAATACCGACTCTAAAGAGTCGGTATTATCTTCATCCTAAAACAATACCGACATTGACTCTGTAAATGTAAAAATTAAACTCACAGATATCACATAAAAGGTTGTAATTGGGAGTCATTAAAATCAATGTAAGCACCTTCTATCTGGTGAGATGAGAATTCCCCAACATCAAATTCCTCACTAAAATCTTTCATATCACTTGAATCTCCCAAAATCTTTCTTCTTCTTTTTCTAAAACTAACACTTAAAATGATAAAATCAAAATCTAGTTTAATCTTAATACACTTGGGGGATACTCAAGAGTAATTTAGTTATTATTATAATTATTTGTATAAGGGATTCTTCAAATTATTTCATAGTGTTTTTTTTTAATATCCCACAATTTATAAAAGTACCCCAAATATGGGTTCTTTAAAAATATATATCAAAGACATCCTAATATTTTGGAGAATCAATTATAAAGAAATTGAAAAAAATACATATAACAGTTTCTCCGGGGAGTTAACCTGGATGAAGATAAAAACATGCATTACCTCCTCTGGAAGTAGGAGAAACAAATCTATATATGTGTCTCTCTCTTTTTTCTTCTTCCGTGCTTGATGTTCACTTACAAAAGAAAGAGAAAAGGAACAAACACGAAAAACAAGGACGGATCCAGTATATTTTTTTGGGTAGAGGTAGAATGTTGTTAGTTAGCAAAACGACCGAAGATCGCGGTAAAAAAAAAATAGTATAAATTGTATAATATGAATGGTTATACTAAGGGGGTGTTTGTTTTTTTCACTATATAGTGATTAGCACTTTAAAGTGAAAAGTACTTTAAAGTGCTTGTACTTTCAAATGCTATTTTGTAGTGTTGTGTGTTTGTTTTCTAGGCACTTTTAAAGTGCTTTTAAATGTTGTTATGTGTTTGTTTTTTCACTTTAAAATGATTTTTATGTTACAACTGTCTATTTTACCCTTAGATATGTTTCTTTCATTTGAAAAAGAACATAAGAACGGTACAAATCTTCCGGAAGAAAATGGTGTAAATTGCTTCACGGAATCAAAAGTATTTTTTGAAGGAAAAAAAATCACTGTAAAGAAATATGAAGCTTCACTATTTTGTAAAACGGAGATTACAAGAGAAAAAGTGAAAGAAAGACATACCTAAATCATGTATAGTAACCACCAGTAGAAGCGGTGGTGGCAGAAGTGGTGGGATTTAGACGTGAAAATGATGAGAGTTTAGATTTTTAAGTTTGTGAGAGATTGGGGATAGAGTTTGGAATAGTAATAGTTGTTAAAGGATAAAATGGGTAGCAAGTGATAATATTTGAAGTGATAAAATTAAAGTAGCTTTTTGCTACTTCATATTTTGCACTTTAAATCACCACCACTTGAAGTGATAATCACTATATAATCAAAAAGCAAACACCTTATTTTTTTTGGGTCTCACCATTTTAAAAATATTTGAAGTGAAAATTATTATATAGTGCAAAAAACAAACAACCTCTAATGTATAGTAAAAAATTGATGAATTTATGATTTTAGAAGAAGATTATAAGATAAATATGTTAAAAATAAGAAAGCAAATTTTAATTCTAACATCCTTATAATATGGACTAAATTCCACAAAAACCAGGATTTATATACGTTAATTATGAATTAAATTCAAAATCTATAAAATTTTAAATAACAAAAATATGTTAAACTAAATACAGGAACGGACTATAGCCTCGAGATAATAATTCGAAGCTATGTTAAGTAACGAGGAGGTAACCTAGTAAGTGAGGATGTGAGATTAGGTTGTTGTGTTTCTAGAAGTAAGAGAAAGGGATTTGGTCCTTCCATATCACATAAAGAAAACTAGAAAATGTCATATTTTTTCACTTATTCGGTCCCCTTTCAATAATATAATATATTTTACTTCAAAGTTATGAAATATTTTCCTTTTTACCTTAACAACGTCACTAATTTTTACTACTATCTGTTTGCTGCGTATAACTCGTGGGGCTATTAAAGTTCATGTGGATGATGAATATAATACTAATAGTTATTATCTTTCACTTTTTTTTCTAATTTCGTGGAAGTGTGGTCCTTGACAACTTTGATCGAGATATTAGACTCTTTCTTTCTGGGAGTTTAATAATTTTTAATAAGGAAAATCAATATTTAAATTTTAAGAGCATCCACAATTAAACGAGTAAAAGACAGATCAAATTGAAGTTAAAGTAAACTTCTGAATATCGATGAATATTTGATTATATTTTATTCTCTTACTGTTGCGTGTTTTACGGTCGATGAAAATAAATTTTTTTAGTATTTATTTTTCAGTTTTATTTTTTGATCAATTTATAACTGTGGACGTTTTTAGGAGACTTAACAAACGTGCATCAAAGCTTCGACCGTTGGCTCATGGATGATCGGTTTATCTTTTCATTGACTACTTTGAGAGTGACGTCTTTATTATTTCAAAAAAGTCTAAACAGACCCAGCAGAAGGGTATTACCAAAAAAAACTGTTTTATTATCTTGGGTTTTTTATATAAACTGTTTACTATAGTCGATGATAGTGTTGATAGACTCGAATGATTTTTGGTGGTGGGGGTTTGATGATGAGTGTTCGATGTATCATTTTGTCCGCCATACGTAATAACAGTAACGGGTGGCCAATACTAAAACATTCTACACCAAATTATCAATGTATTATGATGGCCATCAGCATTTCAATTTCCTGTAATATAATTATCATTATTTGTTACTGTGTCGCTCCTAATATTTATTATTCATGCATTGGAATATGTTCTAACGAGCTTTCTTGTACACAATCATCTGAAAAAGGGTACGAACAACAGTCGATTTTACATCCACACATGGAAATTTGAAGTTTTTTTATGATTTTTATTTTTGAGATGTAAGTTGATCTAGTTCGTAAAAGATATGGATCAATGGGTTCTGTACTCTCAAACTAGCTGTGATATTTATCATTGTTAAAAACTATTGTTCCAATAGGAGTACCTCCGATAAAATATGTAAAAAACAACGATATGATATATGAAATTTTATACCCCATTTAAAATAAAGAGGATTATGCTTATATGACCTTATTTTATTATTTACATTGCCAATATAACCTGTTAGAGATGTTCTAAGTTTTTTCCCCAATTAAATTGTATTATAATCAACTTTATATCTACATATGATCCAATTTCAAAATTGTAATGTCAGTATACGGTGGATCACCGATAACTTAATTAGAACAGTTTTCAACATTTTTTTTTCTTAATTCAGTTCAAGAAGGCTGAAATTAAGATCTCCAATCTCCAAACATTTATTGGAACAGGAAATATAGGACATAGTTGGGAATGACACTGTAAGTAGTTCAATGTTTTTCACTCTAAAAATTTGTTGAAACATGTCAATCACAACTTTATCACTTTGATTCCTAAGTCAAATTGCCCAAAGAAGACTGTATACTTGTAAACTATTAGCTTATGTAATGTAGCTTATACGAATATTTCTAAGTTAATTGTAATACATAAAACTTTTCTAGATAAAATTATATCCTCTTTTCAGACTGCTAATCTTTCTAACAGACTCATATCTGATAATATTATAATAATACATGAATAGGTGGATTCAATGAAGAAATTTAAGGCTAAAATGGGAAGGATAACAATAAAGCTAGATATGACTAAAACTTTTGATAAAATCATGGTCTTTCCTACTTGCTACACTTAAGAAACTTGGTTTATATGATGATAAGCACTTAATTTCATACATTTTTATCACCTCATTCATATTTTCTAGTCATTTTTATTACACTAAATTTATCATTTTCTTATTTTAATAGGTGGTTCAAATAAAATCCTAGTTGCAAGTAAAATTGGCTTATGGACCAGTTATGTGTGGACCGAGAACAACCGGTGACTGTTGTTTGACGTGCTGGCCGATACTTCTTTTGAAGTATTAAAACGGAAGTGGAAAAACGCCTGACTAAAGAGTTTGTACATGCTAAAAAGTGAACAGACAAGGTCCTGTCTCTGTCTGGTTGGTGCGTCAGCAACAGAGCTAAGGAGGTGGTTGAACTTGTGTGTTGGCTGAAATGATGAAAAGAAGACATGGTATGTTGGAAGCAGAAATGATGGATTGAAGCTAGGAGCTAGAAAAGAGAGAAGAATGGAAATAGAGGGTGGCTTTGTTAACCGTTGTATAATAGAAGAAGAAAAGGACGTTTCATCTTCTAGCTTTAAGAAAGTAGGTTAGGCATCAGGCTATGTGTGGCTAGTGGGGGACAAGGCAGATGTGAAGTGTATGGCTGTTTTTCTAGGTTTTCTTTTGATGTTTGACAACACCCGTGAAATAGTATGGAAATAAAGTTAGATGTTGGAAGGCGTAGACTAGCTGCGTCATGTGGAGAAGAGGCATAAGTAGGTGCTGTTGAAGTAGACGTTGGCTGGCTAGGCGGACAGAATAAAGAGGGTAGGTCTTGCTTTTGGTAGGCGGTGAAGTGAGATGAAAGTTTAGGTAATAGTATAAATACCTGACGAGAAGAAGACCTAGGGGCTGGAATTTTTATTCTCTTTTCTGAAAAGAGGGGGGTTCGGAGTTCTGTTTTTTGGCGGACGCAGGGGGGTCAG
>JAJJMC010024063.1:396326-433236 GCA_023531435.1 Papaver californicum | reverse complement strand
ACTATTGTATTGTTGTTTATGGTGCATGCTTGGCCTATGGTTTTGATGTTCCATGTTTCTGGTATACAGTTGTTATTCTAAAAATATATTTGTCTACTTATTTGATATTCCATGCTTTGGTTAAATCTTTTGATGGGGTATACTTAAAATAGCCAAGTAATATTTGTAGACCTTTAATTAGTTTCGTACAATTTTCTCGCTAGCGCAATTTTATGGTGTATGCTTGAGACTAGGGCTTTTTGATGCATCATGTTTAGGGCGTCCCAACGATATTTGCGACTCTAAATATTCCTGAATTAAATAGTGGTGGATACTGAAAAACCCTGGTTACCGACTCTCTCTACTCTGTCACATTTTATTAGTTTAGTTAGTTTATTATTTTATTTATTAATATAAAAATCACAAAAATATTCCTCTTGATTAGTTTATTAGAGATATTAATTGCAGTATTTCCCCGCTCGCTGTGGGTTCGACCCGTACTTGCCGTTGTCTACTAGTTAGACGCCGTGCGATTGCGGTTATTATATTGGGTAATTCCAAAGCATATCACTGGTGTTTGATGATTCTTAAATGTTTGTCTACAGTGTTTGTATCCATTATCCTTAATGGCTCCTCTGGTGATGTTTTTGTTCCTTAAATAGGATTGAGACAAAGAAATCACTTGTCTCGTTACCTCTTTATCCTCTGCATGGACTCTCTATTTCTAGCTCTTTATAAGTTGACCGACACTCCAACATTCATGACATGAAAGTTTATATATGTATCCTTTATATATCTCACCTATGTTTTGCATATGACAACCTTATATTCCCTTAAGCTTGTCCTAAGGAGGCTAGATATATAACCAAAGTTATTGAACAATTCAGCTTGTTTTCTGGCCAATCAATCAACTTCGAAAAGTCTGGAATGGCTTTTAGTCCAAAAGTTCCTGTAAATGTGAAGAATGACATTGTCAAGATATTACAAATCAAGAGAATGTCCCTTAATGACAAATATTTAAAGATTTCACTACTCTATACTCATTCAAATAAACAAAATGCAGAGAGAGATGCCTTATGGACAACTTCAATGGAAAACTTGATAAATGGAAATCCAAGTTCCTTAATTATCTTGAAAGAACAATATTAACCCAAATTGTGTCTGGACCCATTGCTACACACCATTTAGTTGTCTTATTTGTGCCAAAGTGTCTCACTAATGTACAAGGTGGATTAGTGAGACTTAGGATTTTTGCTGCGCCATGCTAGGGCGTCCCAGTGAAATTTGTGACTCTAATACATATAATAGGTGATGTCGATAGAACGAACAATAGATGTATATCCAGGAGTTATGTTTCACTTCAGTAATTAAATATAAATAGCGGTGGATACTGAGAACCCTGGTTACTATTTCTCCCATTTGATTTATTTTTATTAGTTTAATTTGTTTTATTATTTCATTCATAATTCTAAAAATCCAAAAAATATTATTTTTGATTAGTTTAATTGAGATATTGATTGCAGTATTTTCCCGCTCCCTGTGGTTCGACCCGTACTTTTCATTGTCTATTAGTTAGACGCCGTGCGATTGCGCTTTATTTATATAGGGTAATCTAAAAACCCATCAATTCCCGAGATAAGTATTTCCAACTGTGAGAAGATTTTGAAGATGTCTTCGCTGGACTGTTGCATGTTGGGTATAAATAGGAGGGAATCGAGTAATGAGCGTGTTTCCAACATGAGGAGCTAAACTTTATTGGTGAGGCGATGAAGGAAGCTATTTTTCCAATAAATATGTGGTAATATTTATTTAATTAATTTATGTAATTCTTTTATTATTATATGCCTTGATTAAAAATTGATTTAATAATTTTTATTAAACAATTGTGATTTTTTTTATGGTACATGCTTGGCCTAGGGGTTTTGATGTTCCATGCTTTCGATATACACTTGTTATTTTGAAAATCTACTTATTATAATATTTTAAAATCAAATTAAATATATGAATTACATAATTATAATTATCGGATTAGATCACTGTAAAAATTGGAAAATAGTGGAATCTTAGCTTAAGTTTTTCTCTCAACCTTGTTAATAATTTTATTTGAGTTTTACTATTTTTAGTCTTATAAATTAGATTTAAATCCAAATCTTCACAAGTTCTGAAACAAATTATTTCTTACCACTATCACAAATTCATCAATTTGTAAACGAAAATCCAATTGATTATATGATAATGTTGCTTTTGACCATTGCATTATCAACAATTTTGCTTTATTTGTTCCTAACCTAATGCAAGTACCTGATCTTTTAATACAAAAGGCTAGTATCATTCTATGACATTCGTGGAAAGCAAAATGGTCTCTTGTTTTTGACAATGCTCGGATTAATGCAGTAAACTTGTTTTTTGACGTTAACAAATTTTATAAGTATCGTAGAAGCTCATTGCAGGGTGTAGATGTGGTTTTTGACAGGATTGTATTGCCTCTTGGAAAACATTAGAAACCACCAAAAGAGAATGTGTTAGAAAATTATCATTGATGCACCTTTCACGGTGCAGCTACGATATGGTTGGGCCATATATTTCTCATCTTTATATGCTGATATGTCTTATAAAGTAGAATTATTTTTTCCAAAACAGTTTTTTTATCTAAATGTTTATCTTTTTTTTATTATTAATTTTCTACTTTTTTTCAAAAGGTAAAGTATTTAACGGGATTTAGATGGGGCAAGTATTTAAGTTAAATACGTGTTAGAAAATAAAGATGAGCCACATACAAAATACCGACTACATCTTTGACGGAAGGCAATTTTTGTTAAAAAATCTAAAAATGCAGGGTTAAGACTAATAATTCGCAACTATGCAGGTACTCAGCATGGATTTAGATGTTGGCAAGCAAAAACATCGAATCCTGAACAAGCGGAGGCTGCAACCAAAATAGTCAATATATGTTGTACCAGTCAATATTATCCCCATATATCGAGTATCGGATCTGAACTGATACTTAAAATATCGTTGACATAAGAAATTGCCGATAAAATTAATCGACATGAATCGATATATCGGGATACATGCTATACGAAAATATAGAGAAAGAGGCAAAGGAGGACGAACAATTTTTTTATGTGTGTATAAACGCAATGAAAAATTGTTGGTTTTTAATTTTTTTTCTTATTTATATTTGATTTTATGTAAAATCAATTACAATTACCATATTATTCTTATGGTCTTAAACTTTATTTGTAGATTCTATGCTATATTTGTTTAACTCGTATCTATTTTTAATGTTTTCTAATATATCAAATTTGGGCAAAAACATTATTATGGTAGAATCTTTTTGTTTTTGAAACATACTTGTAGTACATATACACGAATCATCCCAATCCCTCGTTCCACTGCTTTAGACATTCAATTTAGTATTTGATATATCAATAATAATTTAATTTAACAATACTTATATTTTGGTCGGTCAAACAGTCATCTAGAAGTCTACTGTATATATGATAAAATGCAATTTTTTTTAATTCTAAAAATAATTATATCTATCCGATAAAATTTGATATAATATTATATATAGATGTATCAGATCCGGTCGATATAGTTCTGATACCGCAATGTTAACTACTGTGATTGAAGCTGTTTCTTGGTTGTTACTTGTGATAAGGAGAAAGGGATTAAGCACGTTCATTTAGAGGTGACTGCCAATACGTAGTCAGAGCTGTTAATTGGAATAAAACTGTAGGCAAATGGACAACAAATAGCTTCATTGGAACAGTAGTGCTGTTCTCCTCCCAAATATATCCAAAATTTAAAAAATGATGCACCCTTTAAAAGAAATAAATTAATGAACGGTAAAAATAATAATGTCTAAAATAGGAAGATTACCGGAAAATAGCTCACCATGCAGGTTCAATCCAATTCCAATGTGGATTGAGGTGGTTCCACAGCAGGACCATATTATACCACATTGTGTTTAATAAGCAAGTCAATTTTCTTATTAATAAAAAAAAAATCTTCACATCTCATCGGTGGAGACAGTGACATGGTGAGAATGTTGTTATCTACTTGCCAGCCGGTAATACAACTATTAATCGGTAGCTGGGATGCATATCTAATCCCATTACGATGTGACATTTAGTCGACCCAAAACAATTTATTATTATATTATTATCTTTTGTTTTTGTGTAATAATTTTATTTCAATTGTTTTGTGTGATTCACTGGTGGTGATAAGTGGCTTATGCCCAGTCCACTGTGCGAAAAATTTGTGCAATCCGGATATCCCCTTCCGTGAGTATCACTTTGAGGAAGGCTAAAAATATTTCATTCAACCTAATATTAATATTTTGAGTCTAATTTTTGTCTAATGATATTCCAATCTCCGATTCTCTTCCATTGATTTAATATTAAGAGTTATTTAATGATATTTCAATCTCTTTTATTAATTTAAGTAAAAGAAAAACTTTAAACATGTGTGATAACAAATCTAGCTATATTGAGATCTATGATAATTATTTTGGACCTATCACTAAAAGTTAAAATAGGATTATTATGAAAAAAAGAAAATCTATTATCCAACTATCTGTGTTATTTGATTTGTGTTAATTAATTCAAATTTTAGTTAAATTAGTTGATGGTTAAAACTAGATAATAATTAGTGTTAGATGGTAGGAATTATAATAGTTTTTTAAAAAAATTTGAAGAAGAAGAAGAACTTGAGAAAAACTAGGGTTTTGGGGTTTTGATAGCAAAGATGGAATTTGGTGTATTGACGTATGTTATAATGGTGAAGAAGAAGTGGATACATCTACATATCGCAAATCAGATTACCGTGTTTTCGATCCTACCGATTTGGGGGTTTTGTTAGACAAACAAGAACGTGTGAACCAAAGCATATATGAGGATTTTTATCAAGGAAATGAAGATTCAACCCGCAAAAATGAACATCTTAATGCTTCCAAATGTCATGTATATGTTCTTAAGATCTCCAAACATGTATTTGTAGTCTACAATCTCCAAAAGTGACTTTTTTTTTACAAATCTGACCTATTTTCTGGCTTCCGTATAACTCAAAAAATTGGCGGTTACAATGACTCCGTAACAAACGTTTCTACCTCCTATCAGAATCTATGAACCAGAATCGGTGGTTATGGTCATGAACAACGACCGATGCTGGTTCAGTTTGGAAGGAATTGGTGGGTTAAATAATCGGTTGATGTGTGTTGATCTATGTAACAATTTTAGTCGAAAAATTATCCAGAAGAACTGTGTTTTGCTAAATACTAGAATCGTTACATAAATCATTTTACTTGTGTCGATTTTATCATTTAGGGATTTCCCCCCCAAAATCAAGACTAGTTAGACTCCGTGGATATGAGAGAACCTAAAGACCGATTTTGTAAAATGGTTTAGAACGATTGTCACCTATCCAACGATTTCTTGGCCTAATTTTTTTATTAATGTTGTAGATTTTTCTAGTGGTCGACCACCAACCTGAACCCGTGTCTTGGATGGAGCCTGATACTTCTTCCCACTACTGATTTGGTGTGGGAAAAGAAGGAGGATGCAAGGTGATAGACACATTTTAGTGTCTAATTTGCACCTTAATTTCTAGTGAGTTAGTATTCGATTTTGCGTTTATTACGTGTTTTTATGCTTTTGTAGGTACATTAGAAAAATAAAGATTTGTGAAAAAATTGGATTAAAAAGTGATAAAGGCACCAGGGACAAGTGTTATTGGCACCCCAAGAATGGATAAGGGACACCCTAGAATCGTGCTGAGTCAACTGAGTCAACCCAGCGAGTCGGATCGGCCGAGCTGAATCGGCCCAACTCATCGGACAGTTCCTGAATCAACTGTGAACTCTAGTTCACGTGAAATTTCGAGTTGTTTTGCTTCCAAATTGATACACAAGCTAGAAGAGATTGATACAAGACTAAACACATCGATTTGGAGTGATTTACGCCGGAATAAGAGGTTCCCGAAGTGAATTTGGCCGGAAAAAGGAATCACTATTTGATTCGGATTTGGGAAGATTTTGGAGTGTTTTAAAGAGTTCTATTAGGTTTAGAACTCTCCCTAGGTTCTGTAGAGCCTATATATATGAAGAGAAGCCAAGAGAAATCAACACGCAGCCCTAGAGATCGATTTAGAGAATTCCGGCCACTTCCGATCATCGCCGGTCACTGCAGCTGCACCGGCCGGCGTGTTCTTCACCCAACCATCACCGAAGAAGAAGACTAAGTAACGTTTATTTCTGTTGCTGATTCAAACTGCTCCTGTTGCCTTAGTTTTTAAACATTTGTTGCTTAGAACCCTTTCTGTTACAGCTGAACCCTCTCTTGCAACACTTATATACGTATCTTTTCAGCTGTTGCACTATTCTTTAACCTTGTAATCAACTTTTTGAGCAATAAAAAGATCTTTTGAGCAAGTTTTCTTCACCATGAGCTAAGTTTATTTACTGGGATGATGGAGGAGGTTTTTCTCTCAATTTTATGTGGTAAGTCTATTTTTAATTAGTTATTTACAATTCTTTACTTGTTAAAATTGCATAGTTTCGAAATAGAAAAACGGTTTTCATTCAGTAGTGGTGTTTTTGTTTGATGGGTCATGCTGGGTTGACAACCTCTGATGTCCCATGCTTGTGATTTACCTTTGCTTGTTTGCATAAAAACCTATTTTGGCAATATTTGAGCATTAATATATTTAAAAAGAATTACCCGATTAATCACATAAATTGTTAGAAATAACTGAATCCTGATTCCTAGTTTTCTCCATATTTTCTAAAATCATCTCTAGTTTATTTTCCTGATTTTTATTAGTTTAGATTACGTCCAATATTTTCTAAAATCGTTACCTTCACAAGTTCGAGAATCGAACACTTTATTTACCACTTTAAAAACTACATCACAAGGCAATGGTTTATGGACAAAGGCATAGAAATCAAAGGCACATTATTCTTAGGCTGTCGTTTGAGGCGTGATCGTTTAGAAATTATTTGCAAGAGAAGTGGCAAGCATGAAAATCACCAAGCAAATAACAAACCATATGTGAAAAGGAAGTCGAGGGTCTACACGAGGAAGTCAAAGTCAAAGTCAAAGAAGCATGATTGTCCGTTTAAGATTACAGTGAATAGAGTTAATGGTGTATGTAAGTGTATGTAAGTTTTGTAAAGTGAACAATGGTTGTCATAATCATAATTGATGTTAATCGAATTTTTCACTTTTATTGTACACTTTTATGATTGGAACAATGGCTTTCTAAAGTAAGACATTTTTTCATTAGTAGATAAAAACTTAAGTTTGACCATGTGAAATGAAAAGTGACACATAAGATGAAATAAAAACCTTAGTTCAAGATGAATTAAACCTTGTAGAAGCTATGATCATAACAAGTCTTTCTAAATAAACATAAACTATTGTTTTAGATCAGCAGCTTCATCAGCTTTAACAACTTCATTAGCAACATCTGCCTCATAAAAATCCCTCCACGTATCAATGGCTTCGGTTCAGAGTGTTGCAATTCCAATGACCTCGTCAAGTTCTTCCAAAGAGAGCTCTCCAAGAAGCCTATTGACTTGTTCCAACTTTGTCTCTCTTTGAAACGGAAAACCGAACTTATATAGGTTTCATACAATGGGTGACTTCGACTTTTTAAACATATCACACTCACAGATTTCTATATAATATCTAGTACTCTTGCCTTTGTTCTCCATGCCTGTGAAAAATAAATTGAAGAAAAAAAGATAAGTATGGTTAACGAGAAACAAAAATCAATAATCACTAATTCAATTAACAACATAATCAGCAAGGAAATAAAATGAACTCAACAGCTTCGGTGGTTAATATAATATGTATCCACCGATTCTAACCATAAAAGTGTACAAAAACCGAGTAAGAATGGATCGTTTCCAGAATCGTTGGATACAGTAGGTTTTATCCGGTGATTCCAATCTCAGGGAAGTAAAAAAAATGACAAGATAGAATCGTTGGATACGAAAAATTGTATCCAATGATTCCCATCTCAGATAAGTAAAAAAATGATAAGGTAGAATCGTAAGATACAACAGATCGTATCCGACGATTCCTCTACGAGGAAAAGCAAAAGAATAAAAAGTTAGAATCATTGGATACATCAGCCCATCCAATAATTCTGGGTATGGTAATTACCAGTGAGTAATATGGATTAGAATCGTTCGATGTTGATGTATTATATCCAAAGATTCTGATGTATGTTCTTCATATTCACGAAGATCATATAAAATCGTTGGACACGATACATCAACATAAAACGATTCTGGTAAAAAATCAAGAATTTGATTCACTAAAAGTAAAATTAAAACACTTAGATCAATGAAAAATGTTATTTGAAGTATGAGTTTGTATAGATTTACCTTGTAGATCGAGTGATTGAGAGATCCGAGATTTTTTTCGAAATAATTGTTTTGGAGTTTTTATGATTTGAAAAGTTTGATGGAAATATATATGGGTTTTGTTAGATTTAGAATGTAGCGAAAAATAAAAAAAAATTATATTTATATTTTGATTTAAGTATTATGGTTAATTAATAAACTGAGGATAGTTTAGTACTTTTGATAATATCTAATTAGACAACTCTCATCCTTCTATCTAATTGGATATACAATTATGTAAACCTAAAATAATTATTATAGGCCCTAATATAACCAGGATAATAAGACCACTCATTACCTGCTTAACCTATTAAATAAATATACTAAATTCACAATATTTGTTTTAAGAGGACTGTGGGTAAAAATGAATTCAAATAAGTTCAAATAAACCGTGATTGTTTAAGTCCATAGATTCAGGTTCAGGATTGTCCTAAAAGAGTTGTCAAAAGAAAAATATAGAAATTTCCTTTTAGTATAACTCTACTAAAATGTGGCTATTAACTATGAACATTGTCTATCCAGAACAAGAAGTTGGATTGGATGAACCTGTCCCCATTTTCCTTTGAATTGACAATCACATTACTCATAATAGACAATGAAAGGAAGTAGGAGAGAAAGAGACTACCCCCGTACCCCGCACCTTCCATCCAATGACTCCCCAGTCTCCACAACATTTGACGACTACTTGGTAAAAATCATTTCCCAAAGCATGTCGGTTTGGGTAAAAGTGTAAAACTCTTTCTTTTCCAGTTACATTTTAAACTCTAATATAACACATACACGTAAGATTTTATCTTAGAGTCTATTCGGCCACTAGAAACGAATATACATAAGACGTTCACAGAAAAAACAACGAAATCTAATTTATATAAAATATTTATTTTTTATTTTTAAAAATTATTTTAAAATTTTATTCCTAACATACTTTTTGATTTTGTAATTTCAAAAAGTTACTCATTTAATTGTAAATTTGTAATTTTATAGGGGATATTCAGTTGGTTTTTCATGGCTAGTTTTAGGTCTATCCAAATTATTTTGGGTCTACCTAATTTTACTCACAACTAAAGAGTACGATAAAGGGTGTTTAATTAGTTGTTATCAAAAATAATTAACTTCCCTTTACTTGTTAATCAACCCATAGAAAATTCTTTTCTTATTTCACTACATTCTAAATCTAACAAAATCTAAAACAAAAAAAATATATTCTATTTTCATCAAACTTTATAAATTCTAAAATCCCTAGCCCTAACTTTTCCAAAATCAAAATCCAATTATCTGAAGTGAACTATAAGGTAAAATTATATGAATCCTTTCCTATAATAGCATTTTTAATATATCTATGTATAGAAATCTTCATTTTTGTGAACCAAATTCCTAGATTTTTTTAGAATCGTTCGATGTGGAACCATCGATTCTGGTTGTGTTCTTCATGAGCATATCGAACGATTCTCGTTTCATATTCCTCGTACATAATATACAATCACTTACAATATCGTTGGATATGCAGAACATATCCAATGATTCTACATTTTTATATATATTTTTTACTTTTTTTATACTAGAATCATTGGATAAAACACCTATTATCTGCCGATTATGTCTTTTATTTTTTTTTACTTTTTCTATATTAGAATCGTTGGATAAGACACATGATTATCCATTGATTCTCTTGCTTTCATGTTTTTACTATTACCTGATGAAAATTATTGGTTATTACAGAGCATATCTAACGATTTTGGATATGATAATTTTTGTGTTATATAAGTAAGAGGAATCAGTATCTAAACATGCTAACTAACCAACGATTTTTACTTAGACTTTTTCTGTTAGCTTTTACAGTTAGAATCGGTGGATAAATACGGTCCTATCCAACGATTTTGTTCATTTTATATAGATTTTTTGTTGATAATTGAACTAAAGATTATTGATTGCTTGAATTAGATAAAAAAAAGGTGTTAGTATAGTTTATATACTCAGATCTAGAGGACAATGAATAAAATAATAAATTAAAAATACAAAAAGATAATGTTTTAGATTAAAAGGTTCTTAAAACAAAAATATATGAATCACTGGAGTTGTGTTCATTTTAATTAGGATGTTGTGATGAATAATCTTTGTTATTGGATTGTTTGAATCAGTGATATTTATATTTGGTGTTCAATTTGTTTATTTGTATAACCATTATGAACGGTCGCAAGAGAGGTTATGGTCCAACCTGACAATGTAACATTGACAGGAAGTCACAGAAAAAGGTTAGCCGCGATCTTTGTTGCCCCATCTAAACCAAATTGGATGAAGTCCTAGAACTTCTGTGTCATCTAGCATTGGAGGATCTTAATGAGGTGATAGAAGTGGCATCCCATATAAAGAGAGGATATTGATAATTGGAGAGCCTAAGATGCAATCTTTGAAGAGGTTGTTGTTGAAAATGTTGATGCCGTTGTTGATGATGATAGTGGTGGAGCTGATATTGCTGATGATGATGGTACTTCTCCTCCTACGACCGATTCCTACAACTGATTTTAAGACTTGTTGGCTAAACCAAACTAATACTTCTTGCCGTGTTAACTAGTTGTAACGTTGTTTTACTCAAATACTTATTTTTATTTTGTTTGTGAACGAATTAATTAACTTATGGTTTAATATGTTATATGAATGATTTGAAGCTCGCTTCACCTTTGAAATTATATGATTGGTAAACAGTATCAAATTTTTACAATTGTGATCCAAAATCGGTGGATAATATACATACATGGCCACCGGTTCTAGTTGACCCTCCTGTGTAAATTTCAGTTTTTTCCATAATAGATGGATATGATACATATGTATCCACCGATTCCGACTGACTATCTGGTAAGTGTGATTCAGAATCGGTCGATAAGTATGTGCGGTATCCACCGATTATAAATGGCTTATTTTTAATTCTAACTGTTTAAAAAAAAAATCTATCAAGAATTCAAAGTAACAAAAAGAAAATACATTTCATTCATTAAAAGTGCCCATTCAATATATGAAATCTACAAATCGTGGACATATGATAGTTTACTTGCTAACAAAATCCAAATACTTAATTCAATGCGATTGTACCCTTGATTTGATCCGGCTCGACCAATTCATCCCAAAGTTTTATGTTGGGCTTGTATTCTTTCAGCCATTCCTTAGAGGTGGTTTTGGTGAAACCTGGAAAATAAGTGAACCTACGCAATAGAGGTAATAGAATATCTTTGTGTAGACTAAGATCGATAAAATGTACGTTGTTAATATTGACTATAACAATTCTTCGATCCTTAAGCGATTCATCACACTTTGTTCTCTTTGGTGTGAAGGTAAGAAAAGTTCTCTGACTAAAATAATGAACAATGCAACTCCAAGTATCCGCTAAGAGATGGCCACATCGAGGCATGATCATCCAGTACTTATTGGTAACTGGTTTATCCCTCTCTAACCCTTGAATACGAGAAACCAATTCATCAAACTTAAATTCTTTATCTTTCATTGTACCTTCCCTCAATATTGAGATGCAAAATTCCTTGTATTCTTGTAGTAGTAAAGCCATCATCTTTCTAAAATATTGGCATTGGATTAGGTTCTCCTCATACACCAAACCTAAATAGCCTATTTGTTCAGACGCAACGTGAAAACCAAAATGTTCATCCTCATCCACGTCGTCGGTAGATAATATGTAAGGACGAATGATTGAAGGAAGTTCCGTAAGATACTCATTAAATATCATATAACGCGTTCTATGGGGTCTACCTCACACATCTCCAGGTGTTACATGATAACCAATTGCCTCTCTTATAGTCAACGGCTCTTGCAGGGAAACCATGGACCCATTTTTCCTTGCTTCCCCGTTTAGTCCTACTCGATTTGTATTCGTTTGAATTCGTTACGAAGGGACGATGATAACCTTTTCCCTGCCTTGTGTTGCACTCACTTGAATTTCTTGCGTGGAACGATGGGAATAATGGGAGTTCTTTGATCCTTTGACTTGGATTGTTTCCCACTTGGTCCACTTTCTTTCTTTTACGGGCGACCCCTTTTCTTTGGAACGATATCATCTTCATATATAGTCTCAGTATACTCATGCAGTGAAGGGACTCTTTGGTCACTCATCGTCGTCTTGTACTATTTCCTTTCTTGCTTTATATCCACTTTAGTAGATGGTCTACCAGTCGACGGTAGCTTAGTTGATTCTTCACCAGTTTCATATGGGGGTGAACGACGAGGATCAAGTCGTACATAAAAAAAATTTATTACAAATTATTCATGTTGGAGTAGTCGTTGATTATTTTTCTTCCAAGATATGTGTCTACAAATGATTAATTGCATCTTCCATCGAGCTTGGTGCGAAAATAAGTTGATTCCAAAACGGATCGATTAGCTCAAACAAAATCCCTTAGGGGTGACTAACAATGATGTGACGACACGGGATCCCCATGAACATCATTGTCTTACAAGAACAAACAATCTTCTTTCTCCCGTACTCGTTATCCTCAAAATACTTATAAACATTTATCATATAATAGATTTCCCAATGTAAACACCTTATAATAAATATCCCTTAGCAACGAATTATAATCTGAGTACGTGGTCACAACTTTCATCCTACTCTCTTCAATTTGGATTTGGATCTTGTTGATGTCATCTATGGTGTATTGATGGATAGTTTATTGTACTGTAACTATATTATTTTGACTCCCGTGAAATAGTTTTTTCAATCGTCCATGAGACCCTTCTGCTATACTTGTCGCCTCATTCTTGCAATGCCTATGTTGGTAGGTATGTGCATATACAAAATTTTCTTTGTGCGACACCAAAAAGTGCGTCACGCAATAAGCCACCGGTTTTTCGGCAATCCTTGTCCAAAAAAAAATGAAACTCTCCATATTAGATTTATATTTTGCCTTGGAAATCGAATTAACAATCAAATCCCAATGATGTTGAAAATCTTTCCATTTCACTTCATCTTCATACTTTTTGCAATTTTTTTTCTTATATTACTCTCGTTCCTCCGAGTTAATTTACTAAGACGCTCATCTTAAGTCTTTTCACGAGCAATATTTTTTTGTGGTTTCGCCTTCTGGATATGACCCGTGCAATACACTATAATGTTACATTGTATGTGCCATGTATAAAGAAATTGTTTGGGATCTGGGAAAACCACATATATTGCATTCATTAGTGTATTATCCTTATTTGTCACTATGATCCTAGGCATTTGATCATTACGGAAAATCTCTTTCAAGGTTTCCAATATCCAAATATAACTCACCTCATTCTCCCATTCCATAAAACCCTATGCCACCGAGAAAGTTTGCTTGTTCGAAGTGTGGCCACATATTTTTAACAAAGATATGATATACTTATTTGTCTTGTAAGTGCAATCTATCAACAAAACTTAATAGAAGCATTGAACAAACTGGATCATCTTCGGATGCGCCAAGAAAATACGAGTCACTTTGTCGTCCACTACCTATTTTTCACTGTGTAGTTGTGTTGCTCGGCTAACCACTTAGATTGCTTCATAACCACTCTACCATCCTATCCTATTCAGTCCTCCTGATGTTTTCTCTTACCGCGTAGATTTGCCTCAAAGTGGACAAGTTTTTAGGATCCTCCTCCTTGATCTTCCTAAGAGCATCTGCAGCTAGTCAATTAAAACGTTGATTATCGATTATAAGTGATCGTTAATCGTCAAATCCATCATTAACCATGCGATCAGTGATTATAAGTAATCGACGGAATCCACTGTTCATGATTAAAGGTAATCGTCCGACCCCGACGAAAAATTATAGTCAAGCGAAGTTCCAGAAATTCATTTGGGCACATGCAATTGGTTAGGATTTCGCTTACAAACACGGGCGAAAAACTAAGAATTCGCCTGCCTAAGCGATACGTCAGGGCTTCGGTTGCACAAGTGAGAAGCTAGACTGCCGCTTATATCTAAGCGGAAGACCAGCTCTGCTCCCTGTGTGAGCGAACCTAGACAACTTCACATAAACTAACTAATTAACTAAACGAAGTTGTAAAACTTCATTTGTTTACTAAGAGCAACTGCAGCGGTTGGACCAGACCATCGATCAAAGACCAAATCTGTTTGGTCGTTTAAAAAAAAAAACGCAACGAAAACATGACTAAATATGATATTACGCTGTTGTAAATAAACGTTAATTATCAAACGCTATATTAAACTGACGTATATTACACAGACGTTTAACTAGACAAACGTTATGTTTTTGACGTTCATTTAGATTAGCGTTTTAAACATACGCTCATGTAATGAAGCGTTATGTACTCAAACGTCAAACGTTAACTGAAACGTTTTGATATAAAACATAGAAAAACGTCCTAGTAAAGTAGCGTCAAAACTCAAACGCTCTTCTAAAACAGCATTTCAAAAAAAAAAACGCCCACATATAACAACGTTTGAAAGCCTAAACGTTGGTGTAGAGGACCGTTAATTTTGAAAACGCTGTTTTAATACAACGTTTCAAAAACGCTGTTCTTAATAAACGTTTAATACAACGTTTCAGAAACGTCGTTTTAATAAAACGTTTCAAAACAACGTTTCAAAAACGCTCTTTTAATACAACGTTTCAATTCAGAAACGCTCTTTTAATACAACATTTCAAAAACATTGTTCTTTAGAAACGTTTTGATAAACGTCTTTCAGAAATGACGTTTGTGTTTATAAACGTCCTCGTACAATGGCATTTTGGGAAAACGCTGTCTTACATGAGCGTCAGACTATATCTGTTTTGGACCATTTTCTTGACTAAACATGATCGGATACTGTTCAATTTTTGGACCAAATACTACATTTAGTCGTCCGTTGCGTCTCACAAAATCGGACCAAAGACCATTTCTGGTGTTTACTCTTTGGTCTGATCGTCCACTGCAGTTGCTCTAAGCTAATTAAGTAGTAAACTAACTAACTCTAATGCTAACTAATTAAATAGTAAACTAACAACCTAATTACATACTAACTAACTACATACTAACAGTAATAAAGTAGTAACTAACTAATTAATTAAATAACTAAACTAACAGCCTAATTGCTACGACTAATTAATTAAGTAACTATACTAACTAACTAATTAAGTAGTAAACTAACAGCCTAATTAGTCACCTAATTAAGTAGTAAACTAACTAAATACATACTAACAACCTAATTACATACTAACTTTAAGCGGTACTAACTACTGACTAATTAACCTAATGACTTAACCAAGCGGTACTTTAGTGCTCCGCTTGGGTATACCAGGCGGTGCGCTAGTACACCGCCCGTCTTAAGCGAAGCATTGAAGTTTTGTTTGGCCGAGCGAGAAGCTCGTTTGGGTGTAGGCGAATAACTGGCAGTTCGTTTGGTTCAGGCGAGCTCTCAAAATACCGTCCGACTTCTCAGACGAAGTGTTGACACTTTGTTCAACACTAAGCGCGACCCTAGACCTGCGCTTGACTACTCATGGCTATTCTTGCAGTCTATCAAAGATCAAAAATTTTGATCTTTAATCTTTGATTTTGATCGTGCCGCTGCAGTTGCCCTAAGGATATTACTTGGTTTATTTGCCTTCATTGACTTAACGTTTCTTTTTGATGTGGTTTTACACCACAGATGACAGAGTGTCCAATAGAAAATTCTGGATCATCATGATTATGACAACCATTCATCACTTTACAGAGCTTATATACACCATCGGGTCTATGCACTATAATCTGATACGAGCACTCATCCTTTTTTGATTTAGTCATTTAAACCCTCTGTGTTTTGTTAACATACAGTATGTCCTTTGCAACGTGACTTTCAATCTTGAAACTTGTTTCGTAAATAATTTTCAAATGATCATGCCTCGAACTACGGTCTAAGAATAATGCGCATTTTATCTCCATGCCTTTGTCCACAAACCAGTGTTTTGCATCGTCCCTGTTTTCTTACACCAAATCAGTGTAGTAGTGGTCAGAAATATCAGGCTCGATATGAGACAGGGTTCAGGTTGATCGTCGCCGAACGATTGAACAATCTACAATATATATCGAAAAAATTAGTATAAAAAATCGTTAGACAAGTAACAATCATGGCGAATGATTATAAAGAATCGGCCTTTAAGTCCTCCCATATCGATCGATTCTTCCTGGTTTAGATATTTTTAAAAAATCCTCCAATGTGGAATCGACAAACGTGAACTTACTTGTGTGATGATTTTAATATTCATCAAAGTGGAGCTTTCTCGACACTTTTACAATTGGAATCGGCGTATATCACAACACATATCGACCGGTTATGTTCTTGGAAAATGCTATAAAAATCTCCAAGTGATGTAATCAGTCGATATATGAGTCCATAAAAACCGATTATTTGACCTTGGGTTACACGTTTTGTTCATCTAACAAATAATCCAAATTGGTTGGCCCAACCTCTCTGGTTGGGGATATGTAGATGCACTCACTTGTTCATCGCCACTAGAATCCTATTCGTCAGTATAAATTTTCATTTTTGCTACCAAATCACAAAAGCATAGTTAATTTCCCCAAACTTCTTCTTCTTCTTCTATAAACTTTGAAAAAAAAACTCTATTATATTTTTTACCATCTAACACTAATTATAATCCAATTTTAATCACCAACTACAGTCTAACCTCAATAAATAAATGTTCGATAAATGAATAACCCTGCCATATGAATAATTTTCTTCGGTCCCAAATTGGGTAAAGGGACTACATGAATAACCTCGTTAAATGCATTATCGAATACAAAAATTTGAATCCTTAAAGGCCCTATCAAAGTATAAATGAATAATCATTAAATTTCATACAAAAAAATGGTAAATTCTTAAATGGTAACTCCAATAATTAAGTGGTAACTTCTATTTTATCTATTTATTTTACAATTTTTTTATTATTATTTGCATGGAATTAAATTAAAAAAATGGTTGTTCTTAAATAGTTGTGTTCTCTTTTGATGAGTCATGCTTGGTTAACTGTTTTTGATGTCCCATGCTTAGGATTTACAATTATTCTTTTAAAACCTATCTTTGGCATATTTAGATTAAATCGAAAATAAGAATTGCATGATTTTATCACTTGAGTTATTGGTTAAAAGTGGAATCCTTAGTCCTGGTTCTTCCGATTATTTTTAAATCATCTTAACTTTAATCTGTTTTATTTTCTGTTATTAAAATTTAGGTCTAGAAATTAAACCTTCACAAGTCGAGAATCGAATCTATTTTACCACAATATTAAAATTACATCAATTTTTGGCGCCGCCGACGCGGACTTGTTTTTAGGTTTAGGGTTTTAGATTTATTTTTAGGTTTTTTTTTTTTTTTTTTTTTATTTTACTTTGTTCTATTTTACGTTTCTTTTGATATTTCTCTTTTTGCTACAGGTTGGATTTTGGATCAAAAAGAAAGTGAGCCAAAGATTTGGAATTAAAGGTAGAGACTTGGAGTTAAAAGTTAAAGCTTAAAGAACGAAAAAGAAGACCGAAGATTTTTCTTAATTAGATTTTATTTTATTTTAATTATATTTTATTTGTTTAGAAAAGTGTATTAGGATTTTTATTATTTCTGTAATTTTCTTTTTATTTTGGACTTTTCTTTTGGATATTATTTGAATATAAACTGCTACAGGGAAGGACGACAATTACGATATTGTCTCGGCCCCTCGGGATTGCACACTGACACAGGAGTCGGTGGCCTGAGTCGACTACAACCGAATCATCCCCCGTCTGGTACGGGAGGTAAGACTCGATCAACCCACGAATCCCCTGCAAGTGTGCATATATGTTGAGGAACTGAAAACGGACTTACTTTTCTAGTAAAGGGCAAGAACTGGCCATACTAGATAAGGACTCGAATTTCATCACCGTTTCCTTCTTGCCCGCTTTAGGAACACGTTACTAAACGCGAACCTAAACCTTAAAATTTTGACTAGAAAGAGACCTATAGGGTATCGAGCTTATTGGAAAATCGTTCAAAATGACTGTACTGGTTACTTTATTAGCCTAACTCCAAGATCAGGAAGATTATTTTAAGTTTATTAGAGCCGCTTTGTAACCCAAGGAAACGTTGCCAGCTTATCCTGTTTCTCTTCGACTTAATCTAATTCGGATCGTTCTAAGAGGTTTGCTAGAACTGTAACTAGTTGCCCTTCGAAAGAATAGAAGCTGGTCTAGAAACAATTTAATTGGAGTCATCATGCTTTTTGTTTGCTATATTTAATAGGTTTGATTTGGTTGAGTCATCCTTGCTTGTGTTTGTTTAGAAGATTTATTTAGTGTATGCCAAGACCGCTCTCTAAGCGGACTTGGAAAGAGACGCTCTAGGTCGCTTAATTAGTGAGAAACTTAGTAGTTTTGTCCTTGGAAACGAGGACCTTGAAGACTCTTCTTTTGAGGGCCTTGTTTTTGACTTTGAAAACTTGACTTTGTGTGAAGAAGTTACTTCTAGTTCTTTGATAACGCCAACAATGGCTACTTTAAAATCTTTGTTGAACCCGACTAGGAGTTCTCGTCCATCATGTAGCAAGTTAGCTGATACTGAAGCAAACTATGAGTTGAAACCTGGGATCATACAGATGCTCCCAATCTTCTTAGGGAAATAAAATGAAAACCCCTATTTCCATGTTAGGGATTTTGAGGAAATATGTAGTACCATCAGGATCAAGGACCTAGTGATGAATCATTGAAACTTAGACTGTTTCCTTTTTCGCTAAGAGACAAAGCCAAATCTTGGCTATATAGTTTGACTTCCGAGTCAATTGAAACCTATGAAAAACTTACATCTACCTTTACCCAGAAGTTTTTCCCTAGGCATAAAATATCATCTATTAGGCAACAGATTTGCACATTTGCTCAATTAGAGGGAGAATCTTTATATAGGTATTTAGAAAGGTTCAATGACTTATTATCCCAATTTCCTGATCATGGTTTAGAAAAATTAAGGCTAGTTCAGATCCTTACGAGGATTTAAATTGTTCGACAACACTATGGTTGAGTCTTTATGCACAGGTGGGTTTGAAAATAAAACTGTCGATGGCGCGATGACATTTTTGAATGAAATCGCCGAAAAAACCCAACAGTTGGATAACAGTAGGGAGCCCCAGAAAAAAATTCTTTTAAGTAGAGGGAATGTTAATACGGTGGAAGGATCTTTTGAATAAGATGCCAAAATAGCAACTATATCGAAAAGGTTAAAAGCTTTAGAACTGAGTCAATCTAGTATTATTGAGCCCAAACCATTTTGGGAAGGACAAAATGTTGAAGAGTAAGCCCATGCTCTTTATAATAAAATTAGGTTTGATAATCACCAGAAGTTCGACTCTTATTCAGAAACCTATAACCCTGGATGGAGAAACCATCCTAACCTTTCTTGGTCCAAGGGCCAGAATCAAGGTCAATCTAGTAACTCTAAGGTTCCCCAAGGTTTTGGTTATGCTAAGAATCCTTGTGGACCAACACAATTTCAGAGTCCGATAGATAAGACGATAATGAGTTTAACTGAGTTTGTTGCCTCATTAACTCATAATACTAAAGATTTCCAGCAGTTTGTCAACCAGAGATTACGAGATAATCAAAAGATTGTTCAGGGTAATAGTCAGGCTATTTCTAATTTAGAAACCCAGGTTGGCCAGATCGCTGAGTCTCTGAGAGAAAGAAAAAAAGGTAGGTTTCCTAGTCAACCCCAACCCAATCCTAGAGGAGCTAATTAAATATCTTCTGGTGAGAAATCATCAAATCACGTGAATGCAATTAGAACCCTTAGGAATGGTAAAGTTGTAGATAACAAGGTAACTATGCCTGATAATGAACATACTTTAGTTCACCCCTCTGATCCAATAGCTAAAGAGACTGATGAAGTCTCTAAAGAGCCTGAGATAGCCCCTCATAAGCCGGATTTTATACCTAGAGCCCCATTCCCATAACTGTTAGCACCCACAAAGAAGGAATCCAACTTTAATGACATATTGGAGGTTTTTAAGCAAGTCACGATAAACCTTCCATTATTAGATGCAATTAGGCAGATTCCTCCTTATGCCAAGTTTCTTAAGGACATGTGTACGCGAAAACGAAAGCTTAGTGTACAAAAGAAAAACTTTTTAGCTAGTCATATGAGTTCAATTATACAGAACAATACAACTCTTAAGTACAAAGACCCAGGTTCCCCAAATATTTCTTGCACAATAGGTAACTACCATGTTGAAAGGGTGTTACTTGACCTAGGAGCCAGTATAAACTTACTACCGTACCATGTGTACCTCCAGTTAGGACTTGGTGATTTGAAACCTATTCAGATGACACTGCAGTTAGCTGATAGGTCTGTGAAAATTCCTCGTGGTGTCATAGAGGATGTTCTTATTGAGGTTGATAAGTTTATTTATCCAGTAGATTTTTTTATCCTTGATACCCAACCTGTCCCTGACACAGAGAATCAGATACCTGTGATATTAGGTCGCCCGTTTTTAGCAACATCTAATGTGATCATTAACTGTCGAAATTGTGTTATGAACTTATCTTTTGGTAATATGATATTGAGCTAAATATTTTCAATATTAATAAGAAACCACCTGAGTTAGATGACTCGTGCATTGAAGAGGTAAACATGATAGTAACACTAGTTCAGGAGTCATTACCGAACACTTTGTTAGAAGATCCGTTAGAGAAATGCCTATCCCACTTTGGGTTTGATTTTGATGATGATAGTGTAATCAATGAGGTGAATGCTTTGTTAGATTCAACACCTTTGTTAGACAGTAGTAATGGATGGAAACCTAAGTTTGAACAACTACTAGTTTTCTAAGTCTACTATAGTTTCTTCTTTAGAAAAGCCTCCTAAGTTGGACCTTAAGCAACTACCAGATACTCTAAAATATGTGTATTTAGGCTCGTCTGAGACTTTGCATGTGATTGTAGCATCTGACTTGGATAGTAACCAGGAAAGTAGGATAGTGACCGTGCTTCAAGATAATAAAAAAGCTTTATGGTGGACCATAGCAGACATTAAGGGAATAAGTCCTACTGTTTGTATGCATCCGATTCATTTAGAGGATGATACAAAACCGTCTAGGGAGATGCAACGTCGACTTAACCCTAATATGAAATAAGTAGTTCGAACTGAAGTGCTTAAGTTGTTAAACGGGGGTATTATTTACCCAATTTCAGACATTAGGTGGGTCATCCCTGTTCAGGTGGTCCCTAAGAAATCAGGTATCACTGTAATCCAGAATGATAACAATGAATTAATCCCAACCCGAGTGACCACGGGTTGGCGTGTTTGTATTGACTATAGAAAATTGAACAAGGTCACAAGGAAGGATCACTTTCCCCTTACTTTTATTGACCAAATGCTAGAGATATTAGCTGGACATAAACACTATTGACTGCTAGATGGTTTTTCTGGTTATAATCAGATTGTTATTGCCACATAAGACCATGAGAAAACTACTTTTACCTGTCCCTTTGGTACCTTTGCGTATAGACGCATGCCTTTCGGGTTGTGTAATGCACCCGCTACGTTTCAGTGTTGTACAATGAGCGTATTTTCCGACATGGTAGAAGGGTTTTTAGAGGTCTTTATGGATGATTTTTTCCGGTATTTGGGTCATCTTTCGATGAGTGCTTGCATCATTTGAAATTAGTGTTGACTAGGTGTAAGGAAAAGAATTTAGTGCTTAATTGGGAAAAAATTCCATTTCATGGTTCTATCAGGAATTGTTTTAGGGCATATCGTATCTTCTAAGGGTATAGAGGTAGACAAAGCCAAAGTTGACCTTATTAAGACTTTACAGGTCCCCAAAACCGTACGAGATGTTAGGTCATTCTTAGGGCATGCAGGGTTTTATCGTCGATTAATTAAAGATTTTATCTTGATTTCTAGACCTCTTTGCAATTTGCTTGCAAAAGATATTAAGTTTTCCTTTGATGATACTTGTTTAGAGGCTTTTGAGAAGCTTAAGACTTTACTCACTACCGCTCCCATAGTCCAAGCACCTAATTGGAAATTACCCTTTGAGATAATGTGTGATGCTTCAGACTATGCTATTGGTGTTGTATTAGGTCAGCGAGAGAACAAATTACTTCATGTGATTTATTATGCTAGCAAAACCCTGAATGATGCCCAACTAAATTACACCACCACAGAGAAGGAACTGTTATCCATTGTTTTTGCCTTACACAATTTTAGGTCCTATCTCTTAGGTTCTAAGGTTATAGTCTTTACCGATCACGTTGCTTTGAAATATCTTCTGTCTAAGAAGGATACTAAACCTAGATTGGTTAGATGGATCCTTTTGTTACAAGAATTTTCGCTAGAAATTAGAGACAAAAAGGGTGCAGAAAATGTAGTAGCAGACCACTTGTTTAGACTTGTCTTGGATTCTCCTGATGATTCCCCTCATGTGAGGGATAACTTTCCTGATGAACAATTATTTGTTGTTTCCCAATCACCTTGGTTCGCAAATATAGTGAATTATCTTGTTACTGGTCGAATGCCTCAACACTGGGGTAAACAAGATCGTTATAGGTTTTTAGCTGAGGTGAAGCATTTCTTTTGGGACGATCCTTACTTGTTTAAGTATTGTCCAGACCAGATTATTAGGAGATGTATACCTGAGATTGACCAGTCCAGTATTATTTCCTTTTTTCATGATCATGCTTGTGGGGGTCACTTTAGTGCTAAGAAGACTGCTTCTAAGATATTGCAGTGTGGATTCTACTGGTCGTCGTTCTTTAAAGACTCCCAAAGTTACTGTGTTGCTTGTGAGCAATGCCAGAAGTTAGGAACCATTTCTCGTAGAAATATGATGCCTTTGAACCCTATTTTAGTTATTGAGGTCTTTGATGTGTGGAACATTGATTTTATGGGTCCTTTTCCTAGTTCTTTCGGTTATTTCTACATCCTTGTCGCTGTAGACTATGTGTCTAAATGGGTAGAGGCGGTGTCGTGTAGAACAAATGACCACAAGGTTGTGGTCCGGTTTTTGAATGATAACATATTTGCACGTTTTGGTACACCGCGAGCTATACTTAGTGATGGAGGGTCACACTTTTGTAATCGACCGTTTAAGATTTTAATGAAAAAATATGGTATTACCCAGAAAGTAGCTACCCTATATCTCCCACAAATTAGTGGTCAAGTAGAGGTTTCCAATAGGGAGATAAAATGTATTCTAGAAAAATAATTAATCTGAATAGGAAAAACTGGTCGTTGAGGCTTACTGATGCCTTATGGGCTTACCGTACTGCGTTTAAGACCCCCTTTGGAATATCATCCTATCGTCTAGTTTTTGGCAAGGCATGTAACCTGCCTGTTGATTTAGAACATAGAGCATATTGGGTTGTAAAGCAGTTTAATTTTTCATTTGACAAAGCACGAGCCCATAGGAAGCTTCAGCTCAATGAGTTGGAAGAAATTCAGAAAGATGCATATGATAGTGCTAGGGAGTATAAGAACAAAATGAAACTTGTGCATGATAGAAATATTTTAAGAAAGTCTTTTTCTCTAGGTCAAAAAGTTCTTCTGTATGATACTCGGTTGTATCTATTCCCCGGGAAGTTACGCTCTCGGTGGACCGGTCCATTCTTTATTCGCATTATTTTTCCTCATGGTGCTATTGAGATTGAGACTCAGGATGGTAGATATCCTTTCAAGTTTAACGATCAGAGATTGAAACCATTTTTAGAGTCTTTCCTACAGATGATGTTGAGGAGGTCCCTCTGGAAGACCCTGCTTACTCTGATTGACCATCAGGGTTGTTTTTGTATATTAGTAGATTTTCGTAGGATTTTAGGTTTTTATCTTTTTATTTTTATTCTCCCTAGAAGGATTGCTACGCTTCACTCAGGTACTATCTTTATGACTTAGCTCGTTATTCCTCTTTTTACTTATCTATTGGTACTGCTCTTTATTTAGAAACATTGAGGACACTGTTTGATTTAAGTTTGGGGGTAAGGGAGAAACTTTTTAGTGAAATAATAAAGCTCTAGAATTTAGAAGCTTGTGAACACTTCAGGATGACAATAACCATTCTAGGTAGATGAAAACTTAGCTCTTTTTCTATAGGAATTGATGTGCCTAGTTAAATGATCTATTCAAAGAAGGACAGAGTTCAGGTGTTAGAAATAACATGATATTCGTCACCACATCTTGGAGTCTATCTCGACCATATGACTTTCTGTTTTTACTTTTGCAATTTTGTGTTTCTCTAAGTGATTTGGTGGGTCCCAATATCAAATTATTATCGCCGTCAGGATGAAATATAGTGTTTTGAGATCTAGCCCCATTATTGCATTAAAAAAAGAAAAAAAAAGAAAAAAAGAAAAAAAGAAAAAAAGAAAAAAAAGAAAAAAAATAAAGTTGTCACTTTTATATGTGTGTTCTCCTGTCTCTGTCGCCTAAGCAAGCGTGGAACGCAGGATCCATGGGAACTCGTGCATATACTAGTTGAATTAGTAGTAGTATTATTAGATTTAAGACCAGTGGGTGCGTATCTCAATTCATTAGGTTTCATCCTGGCACTCACCTTCAGACAGATATGGGAAACACCGTTCACCTTAGTCAACATGTGCAACCTTCATATTTTCCATGTCCATCTTCTAATCTTTTCATGTGATTGAACTATGATAGATTCTGAGTCTTGTGGTTGAACGATTATCTGAGTAGAGCTCTGTTGTCTTATATATGAATTTTAGTATGCTTGAGTAAACACTCGTGTACAACAATTCGACTCATATAGGGTAATGATTCCCATAGCCGAAGAATTGAGTAAGACAACTAAATAGCTTGTTTAGTGTCTATCCTTAATCGTTCACAAATCGCTAAAATTTGGAGTACAAGTTTTGTGGTTATACCTCTTGTAAACCCGCACGAGACAAAAATCGTCCACACCTAGGGGTTTAACGGCTTATTGCATATGCTAAATGTAGTCTCGATTCCTGCGAAAGTGAGTTAGGATTTTATTTTTATTAGGTTTGCTCGAGGACTAGCAAATAGTAAGTTTAGGGTTATTTGATAGACACATTTTTGTGTCTAAATTGCGCTCGATTATCTATTTTGATAGTGTTCGATTTTGTACTTATTATGTCTTTTTATGTATTTGTAGGTATTCTTGAGAAATAAACATTAGCGGAAAAATCGGCTCAAAAAGTGGTAAAGGCACCCAAGAAATTACAAGGCACCCACCATTTGGATTTGGGGCACCCCTCTTTCAAATTCAAAAACTAATTTTTTTTTCTTATTACGTGAGAAAGTGTTGTGATGATTTTAACCGAAAATTAAGGGATTTTCAAGTGTTCTAACTATCCCAAATTGCTTAAACACTCAAAGGATAACACAACACATCAAATATGAGTGATTCACGCGAAGAGAAATCGAATTTGGCCAGAAAAATGGAGTTTGGGTGAGTTTCGGATAACCAAGAATTTGAATTGGAGTTAGAGACGTTTTAAGAGTTCTAATCGACTTAGAAGACTCTCAGGGTTTTTATACCCTATATATAGCCAAGAGAAGCGATAAAAATGATATAGAAAGCATAGGAATCATCGATAACCCAAAACAGAAACACGTTTCTGTTGCTGCGTGAAGAAGAAGGTGAAGAACAAACAACTGTCGCTGATAGTCGCTGGAACCGTCGCTGCTTCAATAGATCTTCTTTCGCTACACTTCACAGTCGTCGCTTATTTCTCATTCTTTTTCTGCTGCCGTAACACGCTGAACCACTCACTGTAACGCTTATAAGCGTGTCTATTTGGATGTGTTACTTCTTTTTAGTCATTGTAAACACTTTTTGAGCAATGAAAGACTATTTTGAGTGTGTTTTCATTATAATGAGCTAATCACCATCACTGGGACGACAGAGGAAGCTTTTTCTCCAATAATTAATTGGTAACTTCTATTTTATCTATTTATTTAAAATTCTTTTATTAATATTTGCATGGAATTAAATAAAAAAATGGTTGTTCTTAAATAGTTGTGTTCTCTTTTGATGAGTCATGCTTGGTTAACTGCTTTTGATGTCTCATGCTTAGGATTTACAATTATTCTTTTAAAAACCTATCTTTGGCATATTTAGATTAAATCGAAAATAAGAATTGCATGGTTTTATCACTTGAGTTATTGGTTAAAAGTGGAATCCTTAGTCCTGGTTCTTCCCATTATTTTTAAATCATATTAACTTTAATCTGTTTTATTTCTGTTATTAAAATTTAGGTATTGAAATTAAACCTTCACAAGTCCGAGAATCGAATCTATGATACCACTATATTAAAATTACATCAGACATCCATCACATTTGTATAACATAAGTTAAAAATGATATCATTTAATTCTTGAGTATCTTCTTTTAATTGACCAATTTTTGGTTCGAAAACATCAAAATTACATATATAAAAAACTAAAAATACTCTCTAGATAAACAAATATTCATTCACCGATAAATAAATAACCTCGCTAAACGAATATTTTTTCTGGTTCGAAGGGTATTCATTTATCGAGGTTAGACTGTAATTTAACGAACATTTGAATTAATTAACACTAATTAAGCATATTAGTTAATAACATAAATAGTTGGATAATGGGATTTTTTTTTCATAATGACTTTATTTTAACCTGGCGTTTTTGAGGTGACTCAAAAAGAATTAGGGGGTACATAATAAAACAAAATATGGACATTTGAAGTAATTTTAAATACCCCTTATCCATCTATTTTAATTAGTTGTATTAGTTAAATTATAATTTATTTATTTATTTTTTCTTATTTATTTTATTTTATTTTATTTATTTATTCAACTTTTTTCGATAACTTTTTGATTTAAATCATTGTATAATCGGTAGTTTTGACAATTTCGATTACTATCAATTGTACAATAAGCCACAAATAAAAAATTTCCTCATTCATAATCGATAGTTTTAGCAAATTAGTTATCTACTGATTATTAAAGTAGCTCTAGAAATAAGTTTTCCAAACCTTAAATTTTTTGAATTTTGATATAATCGGTAGTTTTTGAAAATTAATTATCTACTGATTATGAAATCATAAATAAATTTTCTCAAACTTTAAACTTTAAAATTTGTTCTAATTTCATAATCGGTAGTTTCGACAAATTAGTTATCTACCGATTATGAAAGTAGCCCCATAAATAAATTTTCCTAAACTTTAATTTTTTAAATTTTTTTACTTTTTCGATAGTTTCGGTAAATTAGTTATCTACCGATTATGAAAATAGCCCCAGAAATAAATTTTCCTAAACTTTAAAATTTTCGAATTTTTCTACTCTCATAGTAGGAAGTTTGGACAAATTTATTATCTACCGATTATAAAAGTAGCTCCATATATAAGAAACTTCAAGCTTATAAAATTTTAATTTTTTTCTACTTTCATAATCGGTAGTTTCGACAAATTAGTTATCTATCAATTATGAAAGTAGTCCCATAAATAAATTTAAGAAAATAACTTGATTTACTAATATATTTTAGTTTCTTTTTTTTAAAAAAACTAAAAATTTATTTTATTTTTTGCTAAAATTTTAATTTAATTATGGATTAACAAAGAAAAGTAATTTTTTTTTATAAAAATAATAAATAAAAAATGATAACAAATTAACCTAATAAGAATAACCTGAGTATTTTTACCATTTATATTTAGATGAGTATAAATAAATCGTCTTAAATTTTTTTTTGGATTGTCCTAAGTGTTATGTATTTTTAACTTTTAATGACATACCCTACATAATTCGGATAATGTCAGAGTTAGCCAGGTTTCAATGAGGACTAGATATAGGAATATTGATTGAAGATGCATTCAATTGTGACAAATAATGAAATAGTACATAGTACAAATATGCATTCGATTGTTTGACAAATTAGCCACCGTTCAATTGTTCTTGGAACACAAAAATAATAAAAAGGAAATATCATATACCTCGGTCTTCATTAAAATTTCATGTACAAAAAAAGCATAATGTTCTTTTTGTTTCAACAAAAATGTTGCTATTTTATTTTTATTTTAATCTAAAAAAAAATCAAAAATAAAGAAATGATAATAACATTTTATTAAAATAAAGGAAGTACTATATTTTTTTCTATGACAAAGCAATCAATTTAACAAAAATGATCCTAACCAGTTGGTGCAATACACTATCATAGTACAATCAATTTTACGTCTGCCTAATGGTGGTGGCGGCGGTGGGCTCTGACTAACTGATTGATGTCTCGGTGGCTCGTTGCTTTTGTCTTCTGGTGGCGTAGTTAGGGATCATTGGTCTGTGTGTGTCTGGTTTGGCACGATTTTTTGTACATGAAATCCAAAGAACTTATACACAAGTAACACAACTTGTTTGAATCATGTAAAATGGGAGATCAGTATGTGAATTGCATTGTCTTACCTTAAAAACTGGTTTAAGATGGAAATGGGGCATATACTTGGAATATACGTCCCGACTTCTCCATCCAACACGTCATCTCTAAAGTAAGGTCCGGATACATAAATTTTACGTTACATTTTTTCACATTCTTTTTTTTTTTTCCTTTTCGGGACGAAAAAGTATATATATTTACAGATGTAAATCAATTAAAAAATATTTTTTACTAGATTAAATGGTTGTAACTTGTTTTCGGAACGAAAAAATATATATATTTACGGATATAAATCAATTAAAAAGTATTTTTTATTAGATTAAATGGGTTTTATAAACGAATTTTATTTATTTATTTTTATAATAAATGAGTTCCATTTGAATTTATAGTATTGTTGATTTGATTAAAAACAACGTAAGACAATAATAATTAGGTTAATCTCTTTATTTACGTAGAAATATATATTAAAAATAAAATTAAAATTTTAAAAGACAAAGAAAAGAAATTAACATGACGTGCTTGATTGATTTTAGGTAATTAGTGGCATTATAAAGATAAATAAGGTAACGAAAGATATCAAAACGTGTATTAGAGAATCTCGTCAGTAACAAAATTCGAAATAAGTTTTGGAATCCAACTTACAGAATACAATATTATTGGAAGTAGGCAGTATTGTACATACCTCTTGATCTGATTTCTGATTTTTGGGACTTGGTCACCAACATCAGCCATTTTACGTTTTGTTCCAACTTTTGCAGATTGTTCAGGATGAACTTCATAAAATGATAAAATCAGAATTGTTCTACATAGATGATGGCACCATAACCATGAAAAACTGCCTTTGATAAGATTATAAGATATTTCCCAACAACATTGCATAATGAAGAATTGAAAGAGAGATGGAGAAGTTTACACGGCCAGAAAGGCAACACCCCCTAAACGAAAAGCAGTCTCAGGCACCCTTTAAACCAAACGAAGACCAATAGAAAGATACTGAACCGTATAAATCATAGCATACCTTGTTTAACAGTGGAAGCCCCCTTTTAATTCAGTGCACGTAAATTTGCACACGTTTTTTGATTTCCAATTTTGTGTTCAGTTTCAAGAAAAAGCACAATTATTTTAAGGAAGTGTGACCAGCAAGTAAACACGCGCACGTTAGTCAAACCCTAATTTTTACTATTAATAACCCACACTAAAAAAAATACTAGAACCCTCTCTTCAACAGACTGTCTTCTTCTTCACCATCACCACCAATACAATGCAAGGAGAAACGGCGGCTAGTCAAGGAGGAGGACATCATAAATGTTTTAAATGTAATTGGCCGTATGCAAATCCACATCCAAGTGCAAAACAAAGAAGACATCATAAGAAAGTTTGTGGGAAAGTTCAAGGTTATATCATTATCTCTCATCAAGATCATAAACCCTTAAATGCTCATTCTACTACTCCTCCTACTACTGCTCATAATAATATCGATGCTACTTCTACCCATTTCAACGGTTCTGATCAACAACAACAACAACATCAACCTGATCAAAACCAAAACCTAATCCAAATCAAGGGTTAGGGTCTTTTCTCTTTTTTTCTTTTTTTTTTGTCCCGTTGATTTAACTTAGCTAATTAAGTGACTGTTTGTGTAGTAGATGAAAGGAAAAGCAAAGGTAAAGGTAAAATGGATAAATGGTTATCAACTAAATCTGAAGAAGATGTATTCTCTGATGCTATTACTGATTTTGCAGCAGACCCTTTGTCAAGGACTAATAGTAAGGATTTTTTTTTTCCTTAAACTTCTCCGATAACATAGATTGTGGATTATATCTTCGATCACGTAATTTCCTTATGGGGTCAGTTTGATTGCCTTTAGTAGTAGTTTAAATCAAGACTTTGGAAGATTCATGGTTGGATACTGATTTTTGATTAGTTTTTCGTATTCTATAAATTGTGGGTCCTTTAGATTTTTATTTATTTTATGGTTTTTAAGATTAATGGATTCAGATTCATTCTGAAAGTGATCAGATAAAGCTCTTTAGAGTATAGATGTAGAAAGATGATAATTATGCTGTTGAACTTTAGAATTTCTATATTGAAATGTAGACTGTGTGGACCCTAATTTGGGTTTATTCCCTTTGGGATGTCATGTTCAGATTGTTATCGGATTGAAGATGCTTTATCGTATGAATTGCACGTTTAAGAATAAGATAGATGAAACTAAATTTAGATTTACGTCCCAAAATCAAAGATGGTTTATTGTATGACATTATCGATTAAGAATAAGTTAGATGAAACTAGATTTTAGTTTTATGAACTCAATATTTAGGAGATATTGGCTTTAAATTTGGTTTTGCATCTCTGAGATCGGGGAAAAAGTTGGGTATTCCAGTGCTTTAGGAGTTAGGGTCAAAGAAGCATAGGATTGTTCTAGATGGGGAGATGTTTGATTGATGGAGATTGCAATATCTGAGATATCAACACTTCTGGTTGTGCAGAATGTATTATCAAGAAAGCCTGGCTAAAGAATTTAGAGATAAAAAAAGAACTTTACTAATTAACTTCCCCTGTCTAGAGAAACCAGAGTGACAGCCCAAAAGACACTTAATGTTTCTAGGGTGATCCCATATTTTTACAAAACCATGAATGGTCCTGCAGTCAATGAATTGGAATCAGCTTTTAACTTAGATTTTTAGGTAGCCTTGTTCTACTGTCCTTTGCAAGTATTAAAACTTTGTCCCATTATACTGTTTAAGCACATTGGACTTCCCAAGATGAAGATATTTGCATAATTTTTCTTAATCTGTAGCATATTTTCCTGGTATCGGCTATTAAAAATTCTTCAGTTATGCTATTTTCAGGGAGAAACACAAAATGCTAGGACTCCATTTTTTTTTGTTTTTTTTTTGAAGTTGCTTGGGATCTAGAAAATATAAGTATAAATACCTATAATTCTAATCTGTAGAACAGGATGTCAGAATGATAGTTAACATTTGTCTTTGTTTGCTATCTTGATTGATAAACTGGTAATGTTAACATGGTAGTGTACATGATTAATATAAGACCTTCCATTATGTAGCACAGGTTATGAAGGTCTGCTATGTCTATGTCCCGTCTTGGTTTGACTCTTATGCCCTGCTTTGAAGAGAAAGTGTCATACTGGCCGGTTAAGTAGATTTCAATTTCCCAGCAGATTTCGTCACCTGGAACTGTCTTTGTATGGTGCATTTATATACTTCGAGCTATCCTTATCTTAATACATTAGTTACTTGGTGAAACGGATAAAATGGTTTATGTATACTGTATATTTGCGTTTGGCAGTACATAGTACATACACGTCTTTGTTCATGTTCAGAGATATGGCTTTCTCTGAGCATTATCTGCTTCTTACTTTATTAGTTAGGTAACTTGTTATTTTGCTAAGTAGGATGCTTGTATTTTCAAAATTTGGTTCAGCTATTATCATTCCCTATATGAGTCGTTTTAGATAGTGGGCTCATGCTAGAGTTTGATGTGCAGGTATTATCCAACAAGCAAATGATCCATCAAATGACAGCCACAGTCAATCTCCACAAGCTTTTGAACAGGTAGAAGATCAGATGGAGAATGGCAGAAAGGAAGATGTTGCCTCTAGTTCTGATATGTCGTCATTGGTGGATTCCAGTGCAAACGAATTCGGAAATGTGTACTCTGAGAAATCACAGAGTGGCGAGAATATCACGGAGGTCAAGCAGGTCAGTGAGATGAACGAGGATAACCAAATCGAGAAAGACAAAATAGATGCCGCTTTAGGGGTGCAGGAAATTCATTGTGGTCAGCAACATCAGTCAAGCAACATTGAACCTGAAGCACATTCAGTAGTTGCAGTTGGTGCTGATACAATATCTTCTCCCTCTGATGCCGTAAATCTTATCATGCCTGATGATGCTGTTTGTGAAGATGGAGCTAAAGTTGATTATCCTAATGTAAGTGTAACCAGCCACGGAGTAACTAGAGAGGAAAATTTCATCAATCCCATAGAAAAATCCCCTTTAGTTGCAGTTTGTCCCTCTGAATCTTTGGCGAATTTAATCCATGAAGAGAGAAATTTGGACTATAATGGTGGGAGTTTTAAACCTAGGTCTTGGGTACCCAAATTTTACCGCTTCACTAGAGAGGCATCTGCCAATTTTTTTGGTATTAACTACATATGTGATATGTCTTGGGTTTTGAGTTAGAATAATTGTATTCATCCACTTTCTTTTACGCTACCAGGTAAACACAGCTAAACCATGATTGAATTTGGTCTTTGCTTAGGTGCGCATATCAACTAAGGCTGAGGGGCCAGGTGCAAGGGGTGTACAATGACACCCTGCCACTTGTTTCTTGGAATCATCTCCTTTCACCCAAGTGGATAAGCTTACAGGGTGGGATAAGCTTTCAGTTTCCGAACAACAAAATATACGTGCACTGAATCAAAAGTTGGCTTCCACTGTTAAAAAAGGTATGCTATGATTTGTATGGTTTATTATCTTTCTGTTGGTCTTCGTTTGGTTTAAAGGGTGCCTGAGACTGCTTTTCGTTTAGGGGGTGTTGCCTTTCTGGCCGTGTAAACTTCTCCATCTCTCTTTCAATTCTTCATTATGCAATGTCGTTGGGAAATATCTTATAATCTTATTAAAGGCAGTCTTTCATCATTATGGTGCCATCATCTATGTGTAGAACAATTCTGATATTTATCATTTTCTGAAATTCATCCTGAACAATCTACAAAAGTTGGAACAGAACGTAAAATGGCTGCTGCTGGTGACCAAGTCACAGAAATCAGAAATGTGTGGAAGCCTTCCGTGTCTGTCAAAAAAAGTGGACATGGAAAAAGTGGTAGAGGAGGGAAAAAAACAAAAAAGGAGGAACGGGAAGCTATAAGACAATCTCGATATGCCTGTCACCTATGTCCTAAAACATTCAATGATGAATCTCAGTTGCATGGTCATCTTATAGAGGAAATGAAAGAAAAAGTTTTCCAATATCTTGTGGAGCATCTTCGGAAAATTGAGCCTGAACAGAGAAATGCGGCTATAGCTGAAATGGTTGAGATCCACTTGATAAAGGTAATCAATATTATCATTATTTATTTGTTGTGTAATTTTCTTGACATTTCCTTATTTATCTATAGCTGAAATGGTTGAGATCCACTTGATAAAGGTAATCAATATTATCATTATTTATTTGTTGTGTAATTTTCTTGACATTTTCTTATTTATCTTCTTTACAGGATCCCAAAGTGGCATCAATAACAGCTTTATTGGGTCCACTAGCACTCAAGATCCTGGATGCTGCAGCTGATGCTGTAGCTAATGCTGCCGCATAGAGAGATCAAGAACTGAAAGAAATTATAGATTTTGTAGCTAAGCATAATCCCACTGCCACTGCCGGCACTAGCACCGGCACCAGCACCAGCACCAGCTCTAACAGGGGAGGAAGAGAAACTTCCACCTCCTACTCTCTAGATTGATGTATTTGTTGTGGAAGTCCAAAAGGGGTTTGTTTACCATCACCATGTTGTTATGCTATCAATTGCAACATACCAAACAGACCTTTTGGTTTTTGTGCTTTCACACCTAAGACTTGTAATTGTCTTGGATGCCATCTCTGATTTTATGCTAGTATAATTTTAATTCACAACCCCATTTCTTCTTGATTCTCACTACTGTTTAATTTGTTATTAATTATAGTATTGGGTCTGAGTTGATCCATTATTCTATTGAGGAGGATGTTTGAGAATGTGAATCTGAGAATATCTGTGTTTCTTGTCTAGTTTTTTTATTAGTATTTTTCTTTAGATTCTTTATTCTTACACCGTCTCTACATGCATCATAGATCATCTAGATTGATATTCATAAGTTCAATCAATCTACAAAATAGTATAGACAGTCTTTGAGATAGTGTTCTATGAATTCTGATCAATATCTTTTATAAAATGCCTCTGAGAGAATTCAGTTTTAGGATGTTACAGACACAGTTGGGGATGTAATAAAGAAGAGGGGAGTTATCAATTTGATTGAGAGGAACCAAGACCATATTAACATTGGGCACATGAGACATTTCTATAAATGACGGGAGGAGATGCTATGTGAGAGAGCCAGGTAGCAAATGTAACCAACTTGCCATTCTCTCCTTCTTTCCAGATTCTGTGCAAGGCTTCACATTCTGGCAGGTGATGTCTTGCCATGTGCAGAACTGCAGCTAAGACTAATATCATCATCATCGGTGAATAACAGAAAGTCTGGCATAGCATTCGTATAGGTTCATTTTCCAAGCTCGGTATTACTCGACAACGGTCGAATTTCTTTACCATATTAACAATGCTATTTAAATACTTAAAGGTACAAATAAAACTTCCACGTTTTACATACGTTTTGGTGAGTTATTTGACATAATTTGATTGATACAAGAGGTTAAAGAAATACATTGTCCTATTGCTCTTTTGTTTTAAAATTATTACACTTCGTTTATAACAAATATTTAATTGTACCGGATCAACATCACCTACAACGGGTGGACAACACCGCAAATCGACGATCTACGTTTAATCATCTTTAATAAACGGCTACTGTTTAGTCTAAAAGGGAAAACCAAATTCAATTTGGAATTCGTTACAAACTGGGAACTAGGAAACCAAAAAAAGTTATATACAATCAAAACAAAATTTTGGTTGGTGCCAAGGCTGTTCCATATCTGATTTCGGTTAATACCGGTGAGAGCGATACACTGGTACGCTGGTATATCGGGGAAATTCCGGTTGAAATTTCGGCGAAATATCGGTCCATTTATTTTGTACCTATAATTTTATAAAAAAAAATACTAGTTCACATTTTATAACTATAAATATATTACAAACGTTATAACAAATTTTTTTTTCATCCGAAATATATAGATCCATAGATTTCATATATAGTTCAAAGTTCAAACATGAAACAAAGATAAACAACAACTTCAAAATTCACTGTCTAAAGTACTAATTAAACAACCATATTACAATTTTAATCAAACTCATTAGATTCATTATAGATATCATCACAATCATTACCAAGTAGTCCTCTTTCCGTGTCCAACATCAATTGATCAGTATCATATGCATCAATGTCAGTGTCAGTTGGATAAATAGACTTACTTCGAGAACTACGAACTGACCCTCTTACTTCACCAATATTAAAAAAATACTCATGCCACAACAATAAAAATTATAAAACGATAGATAATATATCATTAATAGAAGGCTAGTTGTTAGTTAAGAGTCTAACAGTAACTAATAAAGTCATGGTATTGATTAATAAAGGTTGAGTGGAACTAATAGCCGCTGAAGTACCCGAGATTGATTACCTATGAAAAGAGATTATACATACATCAATATAAAGAAGAGCAGTAAAAACTTTTTTATTACCTTTTATCTATCCTTAAACCTTTTTACTTATCTGTAGAAAAAAGTTTGGCTAGTGGCATCATTCCTTACTAGAGAACAATTGAAGTGTATCTTTGTGAAGTCCTAAATTTACGCCACATCATAACTTACATTTGTTTGGTTTGGGTTATCTATACATAATTGGAATCACTGTGATGATAAAAGCCTACTTATCCAGGTAGAAATTAACAGTTACTTCTCTGAACATCCAACAAAAAAGAAATTCAATTACAGAAATCCACCCACCACACCATCAATCGATCAAACTAAATATTCAATATTTGAAACAAAGAAATATTACTCATTTTATTTGAGAGAGTTTTGGTTCAAAAAGCTACTTTTATTATCATAGTTACAAGAAAAGTTGTAAAGTAGCGGTTGATGATCCAGAGAAAGAGATTTCTTAAAGAATAAAACCTGGAGAAGAAAGTAGTGTTTATGCTAAAAATCTTTTCGACTAAAATAACCAATTAAATTCTCACATATCAATTAAAGGTTGAAATCGAGTAACAGCCAAACATCTTTATATTGATTTTATAAAATCATTTCTGTACGGTACATAAAATCATTTCTGTACAATACATATGATCACCCAAATTTAACATTTTCGGTCTATGATCTTTACATTCTTCAATTAAGTACAAAAATTCTTACTTAATATAATTACTTCTCTTAGATTCATACCTAGAAATTTCTTCTCTTTCTTTCTAAGGTTTGTCTCCTATTTTTTCCGACC
>JAJJMC010024063.1:309460-386326 GCA_023531435.1 Papaver californicum | reverse complement strand
ATGTAATCCAACTTTCTCGATCTTATGTGTCCTTCATGCAATTCATCATTTAGATGCTTCGTGTCTTTTCGATATTTGATATCTTTAATATTGATTGTGTGATTCTCGCTCTTTTTAATTTGGTTGCTTCCTATCTCGATCTTCTTCCACGTGTCATGCTTCTTTTATTTACTAACAAGTAGTAGTACTAATAATCTGCAAGACTTCTTCTTTGCCTGCAATTGGAATCCTTTCCTAACTCCATTACATTTGTAACGGATTATGCAATAGCACTTCAATTCGTTGATCAGGGGTTGGAAATTTGAGAGACTAAGAGAACGGCTGAAGCATATACGTGATAAATATTTTGGGTTGTTAACAAAAACAATCTAATCCATGGATACACTGAACTGCTGAACTGCACACATGATCTAAACCATCTATTTTACGGAAATATGGATACATACAGAAATATGGATACACTGAATTGCTGAAGCATGTTACTTATTATTCATGAAACAACTGAAGAAACAAAAGCAAGCTAAACCATCTATTTTATGAGCCATTATTAGTGTCATTGGAAAGAGATTCTAATATCAGGGTTCTTTGTATTTCTCAAAGTAATCACTCTTTCATCTGGTCCATTGTTTCATCAGTAAACAGACCTAGTATCAAGCATAACAGCAAACATGATCTAAAACGAACAAAAAAGAAACAAAAGAAGGTGTACATACCTACAAAATCCCGGAGCTGCATGAAAACTGAAGAAAGACTGAATAGAGGAAAGTGTCGGAGACGGAAGAGAGATTAGGTTAGGTTTCATTTCAGTGTTCAGAATCTAAATCGTTGGATTAAGAAAATTCTCATCCAACGGTCAGCAATCCATATCGGACATTTCGAAGAATTTCGTCCATTTCGGCTGAAACTTCGGTTTTTTACAAATATCAGCGAAAATTTCGTTAAAAAATCGTTTGACCTGTAAAAAAACTCATTGGTTGCTGCAAATATTTGGGGGTTAAAAAAACTCATTTTACCTAATATTTTATTGTATCGGTCAACGTCACCTTCAGTGGGTGAACAACACCGCAATACAAAATACACGACTGCACTTTAAACGGTTATCACAAATACTTAATTGGCAAATAATCCGCTGCATATCATCAACCATGTTTCTATAAACCTTCTTAGTCAAATACAATGTATAAAATTAAATACTTAAATAATGTAATTCAAAACTAATAACCAAATTTGAAACAGAGAGGTCATGCAAAGAAAGTTGCAAAACAAACCAGGTGCCATGATTTATCATTATCAACGTGTTCATGATTCTCATGATGATTTCCATGACTAATTCTCCTGTAATATTAACATTTATGATAAAATTAAATAACCAAACCACCGTTAACGGTTGATGAACTTTTCAACTAGTCATCATGGCGGGATGTGGCGAAGCCCCATCACACCGAACAAAAAATTCTAATTAAACTTGATTAGAGGGTAACTTTTATGAAAAGTTAGATATGACTGATACGTAACACAAGTACAAATCTAGTCTATGTTTGTTGTTGATCGAAGATTTGAAAATCCAAGTGAAATCGATAATGATTGAGGCTTGGTTTGAGTGAAGAGACAAATTTTGTTCTACAGTACAGATGGATGTTGGGCCTTGAGGCCAATTTTAGATTATGCAACAAATTATGGATATGCGGTATGAACCAAATTTATCTTTATTTTATTTTTTTGGGGACCTTCCCATTTTCGAGGTACCATCCTCAAATTGAAACAAGGTCATTATATGAAGTAAAAATAAATATTCTTTATTCATATATTTGATTAATGGTTAAATAGTCTTTTTTCTGTTTTAAGAAGATGAAATTATTTACGTATAAAATAAATCTATCTTTTTAAAATAAAGAATAGTTATTAATAATTAAATTAATTTATTATTAATTTTAGATCGGATTAGTCTGTTAGATAACAGATTTGAGTTAGTGTTGTTATTATAATTAAAATTATTGAGAGAGAAAGAAAAGAAAAAGATTTAGAATTAATAACATTATAGGAAATTAATAAAAAAATTATTATGAGATATTTATTTGGATAATTAAAGACATTATAAGAAACTAATGGAACATTAATTAAGTGAAATGACGGGATATTAATAATTTGATTGTAAATTAAGATCGTTGGATGCTTCCTATTGAACCACAACCATTGATTTATATCACCCATAATCAAATCCTAACCCTTTATATCTCCTCTACATCAAAAAAGAAATCAGGGTCACTCTTTATATATCCTCTAGACAAATCCGGTCACATACATATCCCTAAACAAATTCAACCGCTCTTTGTTTCCTCCCAAATTATATCTTGACCTTCACTTATCAAAGGTAAGTTGTCCAAGCTTTATTTTATACTTTTGATTGCACATAATACGGGATAAAACCAAACCGAACCAGCCATTTATGGATAAAACCAAAATGAACCATTAATTCAACAATAATCAATGTTTTTAATTATGAAAACCGACATATCTCGATTGGTTTTGGTTTACGCCTAAAATCGAGACTATTGGTTTAAACCAATTAATAAAGCTCGTTAGATCTTACTAGATTATAGCCGTAGATGTTAGAAATCATTGTCCTAATATTTACTCTTTCTTTCAATTTATTTCGAATTAGGCGAAATAATTTATATTCTTTTAAATACTTTTTACAAAATAATCTCATACTCATTGTAATATGCTAAAAATATTTACTATGAGTTTTATTTCTCTAATCACTACATGTATTTCATTCTCCCTATTAAGCTTGAAAATTTATATTTTTGTTGATTTACCAAAAACCAAATGGTGATAAATTGAACTGAATTTAACTAGTAGTAACACCAGTTTACAAATTACTACAACCGAACATAAATTAATTAGTAGTAACATCAGTCTCCAAATTACTAAAATCGGTTTCGATTTTAGTTGAGTTAAAAATTGAACCGAACCGGACCATATACAATCCTAGTTATGGCCTTATGGGTCATGGAGATTTGGGTCACAATTACAGTGAGCCGGTGGAGCCGGCATAATCCCATTACTTGCCTGCCCGTTATCACCGGCCTATCGTTATAACGACAGTTAAGTTCCAGTTATGGCAGTTGCAATGTGATATTGTCTCACTCTTTCCATTATCCAAAACTCCAGCTCAAAGCATCATTTCTTAATAGATTCTCTATTTTGTCACTTAAATAAAACAAACCCTAATTTCATTTTTCTCAATTTCCCTTGTAATTTACAGTTTTAATGGCGTCTTCTTCTTCACCAGTTCTTCTCACTTCAAATCCTAATTTCATATCCTCTAACCATAAGAACCCTTATAAACCCCTCACTTTAAAACCAACCAAAATCCTAATTCCAATACACAATTTAACAAAAATACTAATTTGATTTCGTTTCAATTGAGTAGAAGGAGGGGGGTTATTGTTAGTGCTTCTCTGAGAGAAACAGAAAAGGAAGAGAAGAAGAAGAATGAATTTCCTACTGCTGCTGCTACTTCTGTTATTGGTGAAGATTCAGCTTTTTTTGATTTGGGTGAACAAAAGATTATATCTTGGGTTTATTTTACTGGGATTCTAGGGGTTGTTTTGTTTGCTCTTGATGTGATTTGGATTGATTCAACTAATGGGTTTGGACTTGGTAAAGCTTTTGTTGATTCTGTTTCTAAGGTTTCTGAAAGTCATGAGGTGAGTTTGTTGATTCAACTAATTTTTACTCTTTTTCATATCATTTTTTTTAGTTGAACCATTTTTGAATACCAAAAACTGAGTTTTTTAGGATTTTTTTGTGGGAGAGGAAATTAGTATCTACCTGCTGTGTGTGTGTTTATATAAGGAGAATCCACAACTAATGTATGTGGAAGAAACCAGCTTATGGATTGTTAAGCTTTTAAGTAATGGCTCATTAGATTGCAATGCGATGCTATTAAAGACCACAAAACAAGTGCATGTATGATTACTTAGTCACTTGACATAGCAAATTCAAGACAAAAGTCTTTGCTCGTTTGAGATGTCTCCGTAGGTGTAGGCAAATCTTCTTTGAGTAGGAATAGAATTTCCTAAGGTGTCAAAGTTAGCTCACCAAATTTTAGATGTCTCGAGTAACTGCTGTACATGGTATACAACATTTTATAGTTGGTAGACATTCTTTTTGTGGATTTTTTTCATAGTTGAGATTTCTTTATCGGGTGTTTGTGGATTTGTGAATCATTCGAGACAATATAATGGATTCATATGAATTCCCTCCCGCAGGTTATTCAAGCACAAACAACCTAAGGAAACCAAGTTGGCAGTCACCATAAATCCCCCCTCTGGATTTCTGATCCAAATTTGACCACTACTTATCTGAAGTAATCAGCGTTTGAGCTGTAGTAGGTTATTTGCTGCCTATATATATGTACAACACTATCTTACTTAATTGTTTACCTTTTAATTCTTTAGTGTCGAGAAGTTCAATTTTGACTCTTGACTCTTCTTCTGCAGATTGTTATGTTGATCCTTATTTTTATTTTCGCCGCTGTCCATAGTGGCTTGGCTAGTTTACGGGAATCAGGAGAGAAACTAATTGGGGAACGTGCTTTCCGTGTTCTGTTCGCAGGGATCTCTCTTCCTTTAGCAGTTAGTACTGTTGTAAGTTAATTACCTTAATATTCTCATTGATGCACAGTGATTATCTCCATCTTGGAACTGTTCTTTTATTTATTCAACTTACTATCCCAGTCTTGAATTTCCAAACCTTATGCATTTAAGATGTAGCCGTGTTTTGCCTTCATTCAGGTGTACTTCATTAATCACCGGTACGATGGAATGCAATTATGGCAACTTCAGACTCTTCCAGGGCTTCACCAACTAGTCTGGATCTCAAATTTTGTCTCCTTTTTTCTCTACCCCTCAACCTTTAATCTATTAGAAGTCGCAGCAGTTGATAAGCCTAAATTGCATCTTTGGGAGACTGGAATCATGAGAATAACCAGGCACCCACAGGTATTTACTTTTGTATTTCATATACATTTGTAGGTATGTATGTATGCGAAGTCATAGAGGCAGGGCATATTGGTACTCTAATTTTTTGGTCAGCACTTAAAGACCAACATGATGTGGTGAATGAAAACCTACCTACATCTGCTCAGATGAATATGGGCAATTCCATCTTTTTAGAACTATAGAATATTCAAAAAAAATCGGCTTAGTGTTGGGTCAGTCAGTCTATTCCATCTTTTTAGAACTATAGAATATTCAAAAAAAATCAGCTTAGTGTTGGGTCAGTCAGTCTATTGAAATATGAAGATTCCTTAACTGTGTAAATATTATACCTATATTGTTATCTTATTATAGTGAGCATTAGGCTCATGTCTGGTTCATATATGCTTATTGCTGATACAAGGGATACAAAAAAAAGGTGGCGTGGCTCGGATGTTTTGCCAAGTTAACCTTTCAGGTGTAGGAAACCAATCTAGGGATCTGATCTTCTTTCATTGATATACTTTCGGTTGATCTTTCTCCTTAATATGTATGTATTTTCTTTTCAGATGGTTGGGCAAGTCATGTGGTGCTTAGCTCAGACAATCTGGATTGGCAACTCTGTAGCAGTGGCAACCTCTGTTGGTCTAATAGGACACCAACATTACCTTCTCTGAGAATTGGGTGAGGACCCTCACGACGATTGTTTTCTTTTTTCGGAGGCATTGCTTCTCTCTGTATAAAAACAACCCGATATTGCATAATCAATTTCCTCCTATTCAGGCTACCATAACTAATAAACTCTTTCGGAGGAACCCAACAAAATCAACAGACCCAAGATCCAATTTGTGGATAGAATCTCAATTTTTATCAAATTGAAGCAGTAAAATATTTTCAAAATCCATTTATAAAAACCTAAGAAGTACTAACACTGCTTTCACACAACAAAATATTAAATCCAACAGTAACAAATACCAAATTGGGGTTCAGATCAAATAGATACTTTTGATGACCAAAAAAAACCCACGGTTTACAAAACTACTAGAGTAAATGTTTCACAAGATTATTAGAGTAAGTAAAAGCTGAAACAAAACACCAAAAACACATTATCGGAAGTAAGAGCGAGAGAAATAGTACCTAGGAATACTTTTTGCTCCTTAAAGAAGTGAAGAATCACCAAAACCCAACATGCACACTAAGATTAACAAAAAAAAAAGGTTAGAAATTACAGAATCAAACATAGATAGAGCTAAATCCCACAGTAAATCTCATAATCTAAGCATTTTTTCAAACATTTATGAATTGAAGAACTAAAACCTCCTATCCTGAACAAAAATCAGTGTAACTATTATATTTTTAGGATTTTTACTTTGAAATACTAAGCTCAAAACAACAACAATTTACTTTAAAAGACTGAGCTCAAAACAACAAAAAAATATACCTTACAGTGACTGGAAATTTAGAAATAATTTGAGATGAGAAATAACAGAATGAAATGAAGAAGAAGATTGAAATAATTAGGGTTTCATTTCTCTATGAATCCTAGAAGTGATTAGAGAGAGAAATAATTAGGGTTTCCTTATTTTTTTTGTAGAACTTTTTTGGAGAAAATAGAGAGGGGTGAAACGAATCTGAGGAGTGAGAAATGATTTTTTATCTTTTATGAGTGGGTTTACAAATATGCCCTATAGAAAATACAAGCCCAATAATGGCTTGGTTTTATTATATGAATTTGATATCTTTGTCCCATCAAAAGTGAATTAACAGACCTTCCTGATAGACATATTTATGTGTCTTATTTAATCTGATATTTATATTGCTATTACTTAGTTTTTATATTAATATAGTCATTTTATTATGTTTATAGGTATTTTTGAAAGAACAAATAAACATGGAAAAATTGGGCTTAAAAGATGTTAAAGGCACCTATGAGAATGGTTAAAGGCACTCACGATTTGGTTCAGGGCATCACCTTCTCAATTCAAATACAAGTTGTCGGCGGGAACTTTTATTCCATCTTTTGTGTGAATTTTTTAAGGGAGATTTGTTAAGTTTAAGACAAGAATATACCCTTGCCTAAATAAGAGGTCTTGTACACGGTGTGGGAACGTCAAAAGCAACAAAATCTCGTGAGAGATTTTCTCACGTCCAAAATAATCTAGGGTTGTTTTCTCGAATTTTTATTCCATCTTCTGTGTGAATTTGTTAAGGGAGATTTGTTACGTTTAAGACAAGAATATGTCCTTGCCTAAATAAGAGGTCTTGTACACGATGTGGGAACGTCAAAGGCAACAAAATCTCGTGAGAGATTTTCTCACGTCCAAACTATTATAGGGTTGTTATTCTCGATCTGATTTATTGAGAAGATTTTATAAAGATAAGGAAATAAGGTGGCGGCAGTTTGAAAGAAAATATTCTTCGAGGTTGCGAATAGGCAACAAAATCACAGATTTATTCTCGAGTTAAACACATTGAGGAAGAGAATATATATCACCGAGATTATCTTCCATATGCAGATATTTGACCATTGATTAAAAGATTTTATTCGAAGATTTGAGGAGTTTGGGGGTTGTGTTATAAATAGAGAGGATCGTGGAAGAGTTGGGGGAGGCTGGCATATGCCAAGATCGAGAAATAATTTGAGAAAAATTCTACAAGTCACGTAAGGAAGAAGAAGAGGACGAACACAAGTCTCCCAGAAACTGTCGTTGAAACCGTTGTAATTTCTTTTGATTTAAACGGTGACATCGACAATGTTTGCTATAACCCATCAAGTTTTTGGCGCCGCTGCCGGGGATTGAGAAAATTGTGATTTTTAATTTTTCTTTAAATTTGTGTTAATTAATTTAGGATTTTTTTATTTTATTTTTATTTTCTCTTTTAGATTTTACTTGGGTATTTTTTCTTAGCTTTGATTTGCAGGTGATCTTTTATAATAGTTGTGGAAATTTCCTACCAAAAAATGTGAGTAATAATACCAATCTTTTTATTTCATTAATTTTTAGATTTTTCATTAATTATTTTCTTAAAAACAATTTGTATTTATTTTAGATTTTATTTTATTTTGAATATATATATATATAATAAAAAACACTTGCACACACCAATTGCATCTTCTGACACCGAATTTTAGGAAAACACGTGGGATAGTAAGCTTAACCCTCTGGGCTTTATCAGCCGAACCACCACAAGCCGTAGCCCTGTACCTTTGACCAGTATTTGACTGTAGGTATATTTTGCTAAGGTAACCTGAGCTAACCTATTTTTTTCCAACCTGCATTTGCACGTGCACCCATAAAAAATGTTGAACTGGTATAATAAGGACCAATACAATGATTATCGACTTGAATTTCAAAATGGACATTACCCGTACTATGACCATAGTGTGGATAATACTTGGGACCACTACCAACCTTTTGAAGGTTATGGTTTATACCATAGTGATCCCTATTACTATTTGCATGCTCACCAGTCAAATGAACGGGTAAATGAGCAATACTATAATGATCATAATGTGTGTTCTCAATCTTTGGAGGATTTAATGAAGCAATTGCAACATAATACTTCTTATGATCAAAGTATTTCTTTAGAAGATTCACTCAAGAAGTTGACTAAATATTCACGTAGGAGTGACATATCAATGAAGGAATTTTATAAAGAGTCACTTAGGTCTGAATTAGATCAGAATAAAAGACTTGCAGCTTTAAGTACTGCTCTCAATGAACTTAATACACATTTAGATGAAATTGAAGAAGAAGAACGGTCAGCTGCTAATATTTCCTAAAAATGAACTTAATTGCCAAAACAATGTTTCCAATTTTACCCTTGATAATAATGATAAATATTTACATAATTTGGAAGGAGATATTAGAATTGAAAGCACTACTTGTTTAAATAAGGTTTAATCATCTTCATATTATTATAATGATGAGGATACTGTTGATCAGGAAATATTTACACCAATTGAGCTTCATGATAATAATGATGTTTCTAGTTCCAACCCTAATAATGTTAATGATTATTTACCTATTCAAGAGGAAAAATATTTAACTAGAGATACCATTGTTATAGACGGTGAGATATTTCCCTGTTATTATGAAGACGATGATGGTTTAGAGGAGAGAGTTTATCCTGAGACTTCTGTTTTAGAGTCCAACGATTCGAAAACAATAGACTCTGATGAGAATTTTAACGTGAGTAAAGGTACCCCACCTGACCACAACATAGAAGAATCAATTGACCATTTTCCTAAATCTGATAATTTAGAAATTAAGGAAATTGTGACTAGTCATCTAAGGACACAAACTATCCTAGGTTTGGAGGTGAATATCATTCTCCTTGTGGTAATCATTTGACTCTTATAAAGGTCCCTTACTTGGGACTTGACATATGTGCTTCTACCATATTAAGAGATTATCTTCAAGAACTATTTCCAGAGCCTGATTTTGTCTAAAATAAAATTTAGTCGTTAGAAACACGTCATCCTATTGATGTGGTTCATCCGGGATATGATACCTTAATTGACTTTGTTTTCCCACCAAAATTTTCCTTACCACATGTGAGAACATATGAATTTTAAATGTGTCAGATATTAAATTTTGTTAAACCTAATTATTTTAGGAAATCTGAATCGACACATTTTTATTAGAATGACCACCACTCTCATATATTCTATTGCGGTCAACTTTGTGAGTCAACTATTTCGAATATTGTTATATGATTCGTAAATTGTTACTAATCCTCTTGGTGTGGCTGAAGACCTTAAACTTAGCGCTCTATAGGAGGCAACCCATATGCTTTTGGTGCACGGTGCTGGTAATATATTTTCATATCTCTTTTATTTTGTTCATTTCTCTTTGATCATGCTTTCATTCATTTACTTTTAGAACATCGATGACTATGTTCAGTTTAAGTTTGAGGGTAAGGGAAAAAAAATAGTTGTACCAAAACTACAAAATCTAGAAACTTGTGAACAATTCAGGATGACACTAACTAATCTAGGTAGATGGAAACAAAATTCTTGTCTATAGGAATTGGCGTGCCCAGAAAAATGATTTATTCATATTCGAATGCGTAACTCAGGTGTTAGAAATAACATGATAATCATTGAACAAGCATATCTCGGAATCATCATAACCATATCACTTTCTGTTTTTATTTTTACAATTTTGCGTTTCTCTAAGTGATTTGGTGGGGCACTAGTATCGCCCTGTTGTCGCCGTTGGGATGAAGTAGAGTGATTGAGATCAAGCCACATTATTGTATTTTATTTAGACAAAATAAAATAAAATATATATATATAATAAAATAATTAATTAATTAATTAATAATTTTTATGTTCAATAAATTGACCGTTGGGGCCCTTGTATATACCAGCTGAGTTGATATTAGTATTAGGATTAAGACCTGTGGGAGCGTATCTCAACCCATTAGGATTCATCCTGCCACTGACTTTTATACAGATATTTTGGGAAACACCGTTCACCGTAGTCAACATATGCACAATTCATCACTTCTATATCCATCTTCTAATCTATCCATGTGTTTGAAGTTGATTGATTTGAGCAATGTGAATGTTGACAATTTTTATCCAGTTTTCGAAAGTTTAAAGATTACTTGAGTAGAGTTTTGTATTCTTATATGAATTTTAGTACGCTGAGTGTAAACTCGTGTGTAACAATTGGATCCATGCAGGGTAATGATTCTTATAGCCAAAGAATTTAGTATGTCAACTAATAGCTTGTTTAGTATCTATCATCAATCATTCACAGGTATCTAGGAGTTGGAGTAAAGGTTTTGTGGGTATACCTCTTATAAACCCCCATGAGAGAAAACTCGTCCGCTAAGGCTACTTAGGGGTTTAAAGGCTTGTCACACATGATAAGTGTAATCACGATTCCTACGAAAGTGAGTTAGGATTTTTATTTTAGATTAGATTTGCTCGAGGACTAGCAAAATATAAGTTTGGGGGTATTTGATAGATACATTTATATGTCTTATTTAATCTTATATTTATATTGCTATTACTCAGTTTATGTATTAATATTGTCATTTTATTGTGTTTGTAGGTATTTTTGGAAGAATAAATAAACATGAAAAAATTAGGCTTAAAAAGTGTTAAAGGAACCCGAGAGAATGGTTAAAGGCACCCCACGATTTGGTTCAGGGCACCACCTTCTCAATTCAAATACAAGTTGTTGGTGGGAATTTTTATTCTATCTTCTGCGTGAATTTGTTAAGGGAAATTTGTTACGTTTAAGACAAGAATATTCCCTTGCCTAAATAAGAGGTCTTGTACACGGTATGGGAACGTCAAAAGTAACAAAATCTCATGAGAGATTTTCTCACGTCCAGAATATTATAGGGTTGTTCTCGATCTGATTTATTGAGAAGATTTTATAAAGATAAGGAAATAAGGTGGCGGCAGTTTGAAAGAAAATATTCTTCGAGGTTGTGAATAGGCAACAAAATCACAGATTTATTCTCGAGTTAAACACATCGAGGAAGAGAATATATATCACCGAGATTATCTTCCATATGCAGAGATTTGACCATTGATTAAAAGATTTTATTCGAAGATTTGAGGAGTTTGGGGGTTGTGTTATAAATAGAGAGGATCGTCGAAGAGTTTGGGGAGGCTGGCATAGGCCAGGATCGAGAGAAATAACTTTAGAAATTTTTTGCAAGTCAGTAAGGAAGAAGACGAGGAAGAACATAAGTCTCCCTGAAATTGTCGTTGAAGCCGTTGCAATTTCTTTTGATTTAAACGGTGACAACAATAGTTTTTGCTACAGTCCCAAGCGACGGTTGTGAGTTTAAAGCACATATCAGGTGTACTTAATTCATTAATCGTTTCAATAAGTTTTTAATCTTTCTGTGAATTTGTTAGTCAGTTCTTCTTTGTAAACTCTTTTAAATTAATGAAATTAATGGTTTCTTCTCTATTTTCTTGTGCTTCTTGTGCCATGAATAACTAGAACCCTCACCTAGGATTAGAGAGGAAGTCCTATTATGTTTGCTAGCATGTTGTAATTATTTTCTATAACAATTTCTCTTGGTCCTTATTCTTGATTTGTCACGATAATGATTTTCTTCATGTGTCATATAATGCTTGATTGGACGATATATTTTCTTTGTTAGAGACTAGTATTTTATAGTAAAGATAATTGTCAATCCTTAAAGAAAAATAATTAAATTAAAATGATTTATTTTCTAAGACGTAAATAATTTTCCGCAGTCGTCTTGAGTATTATTTTGAGAAAATTATAGAAAATGGTTGCAAACATCTGGTGCGCATAGTTGTGGTGAAATATCGAGTCCTAGGTTTTCTTTCATTTATAAACAATTTCATCATTTGTTTTATTTTTAGGAAACAATCACCAAATCAGTTTGTTATTAGCACAATGATTGACTAAAAACTAAAAATTACAATTATGAAATCCATGTGGAACGAACCATGCTTGTATATTGTCTCATCGACAGTCGTGCTCTTACATATAATTAAAATCCCATCACTTCCCTATTAAATTTCTCAAAGGCCCCCGTCAAATTACCCCTGTTTTGGCGTAGTGATAATATAAACACATTTGGGTTTGCGAAACATAAAATTTTGATAATATAAACACATTTGGGTTTGTGAAACATAAAATTTTTCTAGGTTTTTAAAAATGTAGGCAATGTTAATTAAATTTTTTTTGATGTGTAAATGAGAATTTAATTTTGTTATATAGGTAAACACCTATCCCCTCAAGAAAAATATTAATTTAGAATTTGTTATTTTTTTTTATAAAAGAATATTATTCTATAAGAAAATAAAAATTATTTTTAAATTTTAATAAGATTTTTATTATTTTGGAAAACGGGTCGTATCTAGGATACAAGATCCATAAACCCGTTTCTTAGCTCTTGAGAGATTTCATAATTTTGATATTTTGAAAACACATAGAAAGAATAATTGATTTAATATCCATCAAATTGGTGTGCTTGAAATTGAAACCTCCAGTTGTTACAAATGAAACAAATTTAAGTATTTTATATGCGTTTAACCTAATTTATTTTAGGATTACTCAAAATTAAAACTTGATATAGTTTTGATTTTGAATGAAATTGATGAAGGATTCAATCAATTCAATATGATTTTAGAAGAATTAAAATCATTCTACTGCTATGTTAGAATCAAACTGAAAGAGAAACCAATATTGATTAACTGAATTTAACCTAATTCACTTGAACTTAGACGGCTGAAAAAATTGAGGACACAATTCGTGGCTGAAAAATGCATATTTCTTATCACATATAACACTTCTTACTTCGTCCAATAATTTTCGAGAAATTAATAATTTATTAATTATTTTATAGATAAATAAATAATGTAATAATTTACACAATATCTCCTAATTTCTAATATAATTTATAAAATAACATGTGATGAAAGGACGCACTACGAGCATCAATCACACTACAATACCTTTTGTTGCAATATAATTAGATGACCATGCAACAATAGGGGTCGATAGTATTCGGTCTTTATCTAAGAAAAAATTGCGAACTTTAAGTAAATTTCGGTGAGTTATACTGCAATTAGAAGATTTTGGATCCGACTTAAAAAAATTTAGTTTAGATGTGAAGCAATTAGAAAAAAAAAGAATAAATTAAAAATGTTGCAAAATTGCAACCCCTTTCACGGCATTTTCCAACCCCTTTATGTAAATTACAATGAGCCACGGTTTCAATTTTATTGTTTTCGTTCCAATTTCAAAAGAATTGACTTAGGTTTAAAGGAATTGGAAGAAATATGAAATTGAAAACGTTGTGACTGGGGGCACCCATTTTAGCCCCATATAGTCACAATATAGGGTTCCCTTTGGTCGGTCAATAAGTAATTTAGGTTCTTTTGAGTGCACTACAAATTATTAAGAATAATATACAATTTGATTTGAATTTTAGAAAAAAATAAACCTTCGTTGGTTCATATTTTAAGATAATTAAATACATATAAATTAGGAAAAAACTTTTAATGTCCGCAGTCGTAGTTCACAAGGCTCACAACCTCGAGACTACTTCTTTAAGACAATAACAAACGAATATATGCGTGCCTTATAAACAATACTGTTTCCCAACTGAGGGGTAAAAATAAAGAACGAGGGGTGAAAAAATAATCTGGGTCGATTTTGGATACCCCTCATTACCGTTGCTACCCGAGTTAGTCTTCTTCACTAGAATCTCTATGTGTGATTTTAAATGTTGATTCCCTTCAAATTGATCGCGCGCGTTTAATGAAACAAATCACTGGTTCCTTCACTTCTAATTGTGGGTTTGATATTAATTGATGTAACTTTTTTTATTATCATAATTTGATTGATTTAGCAAATATTAGAAAATTAATTTTGTTCAATTTAAAAAGATCAATAATAAGGATATTTTGAAGAATTGAAACTTTTTAATGTTGTAATTGATTGTGTTTAACAGAAATTAGATACTAACTTGCTTTGATTAGCTATATCTTGATCAAATTTGATCCAATTAAAAACTGGAGACAAAAATCTTGACTGACAACTGCAGATTTCTAGTTACATGAAATGCCTCATTCATCGGTCAATTGTTTTTCTATTTTTCAAGTAGTAATTATAAATTTAGATAATAATTGTGAGCTAGAAATCCTCGCTAGTTCGAAGCCTACTGATAGACACAGTTTAGTGTCTAAATTGCACCTTAATTTCTAGTGAGTTAGTATTCGATTTTGTGTCTATTACGTGTTTTTATGCTTTTGTAGGTACATTAGAAGAATAAAGATTTGTGGAAAAATTGGCTCAAAAAGTGTTAAAGGCACCCGAGAAAATGGATCAAGGCACCCACACTTTGGATTGGGGCACCCTTGGATCGGGCTGAGCTGGATCGGGTCAACCCAGCGAGCCAGCGAGTTAACCCAGGATCGGCCGATCCAACTCATCGGGAGTTCCTGTTTCAACGGTAAAAGGATTGGTTGCAATTTTTGGGTTGTTTTCGGCAATTAAAGATGACCCATTGCAATTAGAGTTGGAAGAAATCAAAAGACAATGATAAATCCCGTGAAATCAGCTCGAGAAACCCAATTTTGGCCGGAATCAGGACTCGGTTCCTGTTTGGATTTGGATTGAAGAATTGGAGTGATTTGAGAGAGTTCTATTAGGTTTAGAACTCTCTCTAGGGTTTGTTATAGCTATAAATACCAAGAGATTCCAAGAAAAAGAGATACAAAACCCTAGAGATCGATTCAGAGAAATTCCGGTGGACTTCCGGCGCCGCCGGTCACCTGCTGGTGCATCGCCGGCACTGTTCTTCACCCACCATCGCTGAAGAAGACGACTAAGCAACGTGTGTAACTGTTGTTGTTCCACTGTTACAACTCTGCTCCTGTTGCCTTAGATTTTGAACATTTTTGTTGCTTAAAGCTCTCTGTAACAGCTGAACCCTGTTCTGTGACACTTATATACGTATCTGTTCAGCTGTTGCACTATTCTTTAACCTTGTAATCGATATTTTGAGCAATGAAATCAACTTTTGAGCAAGTTTTCTTCTCCATGGGCTAAGTTTATTTACTGGGATGATGGAGGAGGTTTTTCTCTCAATTTTATATGGTAAGTCTATTTTTAATTAATTATTTATAATTCTTTTATTATTATTTGCATGGATTTAAATTAGAAAAAAATGGTTTTTATTAAATAGTTGTGTTCTCTTTTGATGGGTCATGCTTAGTTAATTACTCTTGATGTCTCATGCTTAGGATTTACAATTATTCTTTTAGGAAACATATTTTTGGCAAACTTGAATTAAATTGTTAAAAAGAATTACATGATTAATCACATGAATTGTTAGAAATAACTGAATCTTGATTCCTAGTTTTCTCCATATTTTCTAAAAATATTCTCTAGTTTATTTTCCTGATTTTTATTAGTTTAGATTAAGTTCAATATTTTCTAAAATCATTACCTTAACAAGTTCGAGAATCGAACCTCTTTTTACCACTATTAAAAATTACATCACCTACCCTCTTTACCTGAGGCTTACCACTAAAAAAAATATCGGGTAATTTTGAAGTAAACTCAAAATCCTTTTAACCAACAATTTTTATTAATTATTAATTTACCCCAGATTATTTAATGTTAATTCGATCGATTAGTATATATTTAATTTTGTTAACCGAGAAATCAACTAATGGTAATTGATAACCAAAACATGAAAAAAAAAATGATTTTTTGTAAGAACTTCGACCAAGAATCGACGGATGGTCATGCCCTCGTAAGCCGATTCTGGGGTGATGTTCATCATTTACAAAAAACACCAGAAATCGGTGGATTTGGTGTCCATATTAACCGATTGTTTTAAAATCACATTCTATAATCGGTCAATATTGTCATTCGTATCGACCGATTATAACCTCAAAAACAAGCAGAAGAAAATGACAATTTACTCTTACCCAAAATCGGTCGATGTGCTGATTCTCAAAGTAACCATTATTTAATATACATATTCAAATTCATACTCGAGTTAAAAATGAGTATGATTTTATACTCATTTTCACATCGAGCATAGATCATACTCTGTTTGAGTATGGTATGGACTCATACTCATTCTCAGATCAAGTATAGATCATACACTGTTTGAGAATGGATATGAATTCATACTTATTCTCAGATCTCAGATCGAGTGTAGATCATACTCTGTCGGATAAAGGGCATAAATTCATACTCATTATACACGATTCATACACAATTTAAAATTGAGTATATTATCCTCGATCTGAAAATGCATATAGTCTCATATCAGCCGTTTCTGAAAACGAGATTTTTTATTTTTTGAAATCAAAACTAGAATCGGCATATATAGAGGTTCATAACGGCCGATTGTATGCTAAAAAACTTACAGAAAAATTGGGCATTTCCTTTATCTTGAATCGGCCGATATGAATGCTCATATCGACCGATTCTGGATTGATGTTCTTCAACCATGAAAAACTCAAGAACAATCGATCTACGTGGTCATGAACGACCGATTATTATAGGAATCGGTCAATGTGAACATGAACATTAATCGATTATTCATTCTATACATTGAATGGATAAACTAATTACAAGCATAATTAAGAGTAATGGGTTGCAATCGATGATGTTTAGTTTGAAAGAAAATATAAAACAAGGGAATGAAATTTCCTTTAAATCGATAGATGTAGTTAGAATCGATAGACGTAGTTAGTTTTTAGTTTTAGTTTGTGAAGGAAATGATTTGAATAGGTCTCAATTATAGAAGAATAATCCTTGGGATTAGGGTTTAATGGTGAGGGTAACTTAGTTTTACCTAGTTTAGACACCCCTTATCCTTTACACTAGGTGAGATTCAAAATCCATAGACCTCAAATAAAACGCATAGGCCTCAAACTAGCCAGGTTGCTATAAATAAAACGTTTAATTATACCATGTAAAACAAAATAGGGTCATTTTGAGGTATTTCTGAAAACCCTTTATCCATGGTATTTTCGTAATACCTAATCTACCATTGATTAATTATTTATTAATTAGTTGTTAGTTAATTAATTATCTAAAATAAAACTTAAGATTATTAAGATTATGATTATAGTTAGTGTACTATGTTAGTTATACAGAAATAGGTAGAGGAGGAGAAGAGGAAGAAGAGGTGTAAAAAAAAAGTGAAATTTGGGAAGAGTTTATAGAAATGAGTGAATCTAATCAGGAATTTGATGTTGGGGAACCTTCATCTCAGGAACGAGAAGCGGTTTACGTTGTATTTGATAACGATTCTCAATTGTAATATTTTATAGATAATCAAATTTTATCTATGAGAAAACCCTAAATCAAGACATTTATGAGCACGAAGGTTCAAGTGAAGAACCAACCCATGAAAATGAAGAATGTGAAGATTCAAATGCTCCAAACACTCAGGTATAGGTCCAAATTAGTTATAAAGTGATTTTTTATGTTCTAATCGCCATGGATGTGTAGTGGAAAAGCTCGCAGTCGGCATTGTCGCAGTTTACTAACTATGCCGACTGATATTGTCGGTATAGTTTTCAAAAATTATACAATACCGACAGCAGGTATTCCCCCATGGAATATCTGGTTGGAGATTCTGTCGGTATGGTATTCATACTGTATACAGTACTGAATCACCCCAAAAACATGTCAGTATTTTTGGGGAGGACAAGAATGCCAGTCGGCGTAGTCAAGTAGACCATAATATGCCGAATGAGTCCAATAGTATGCCCAAAAGGGTTATTCTTGGCTTCACAATCGGCATAATAAGATGGAACACTAACTATACCGACTGCCATTAATAAATGGCCAGTATTTTTCTGACCTAAGTCGGTATTGAAGATGTCTATGTCTACAGTGCCGACCAAGACCATTTAAAAATATAAACCCTTTTAATAGTTACCAGTCGGCATTATTTTTAAGTTGTCGAGCATGCCGACTGAGTTAAAAAATAGTTGAGTAAATATTGTAGCAAGTCGGCAGTGATTGTAACTCTTTCTAAAATTCCGACTGAGTCCTTTGATATGTTTTTTTGCCTGATATTTTTCTTTGTCGGTATTGCTTCAAGTTATAGAGCATGCCGACTGTGAAACCTTTTTACTATACTTCGACTAAGTTTCTTGTTTTTTGTGGTTAGATCGTACTTGGCACCGATGATGATATTAAACTTTTGCCAGAGTTGGGTCCAGATACTTCAGATTACTATGCGAATGATTTGGTAAGTTACAAAATGATTTCACAAGTATGTATTTGCATTTTTTTACTAGACATATAACTTGTTATGTTTATGTGTAATGTAAGAATTCACAAGTAAAGATAATGCAATCAAGTGGGCTATAGATATGGCTCTCAAGAATAAGTGTGTTGTAGTCAGAAACAATCAAGGAAAATTAACTCGGTTTGAGATGGCTTGTGATATTGGTGGGGAGTACATTAGCCACAAGAAAAAAAGATATGTGTATCCAAAGAAGACTAAGAGAGTATACAAAACTATAACGAGAAAGGATGTATGCCCCTTCAAGGTTGTATTTAATTTAAAAGGAAATGCATGAAGTGATGTGCGGTCGACATAACCATCCGGACCGAGCGACCTTTGTTGTCCATTCCGTAGTTGCAAAGTTAAAACCCGATCAATTCAAGGAAGTAGAGAGGTTGACTAAAACACGTACCACACCTAGTCAAATCCTCAGCGGTATCAAGGCGAAGGATCGAACCAACGTGTCTTCTTTAAGTATTATTTACAATGCAAAATAAACTATCAGAAGGCGACAATGACAAGGAAGGTCGGTTATGAAATAATTTCTAAAGCTAGCCAACGATCACAAATAAACACATAAGGAAAAAATTCGGCTGGATGGCAAAGTCCTTCAAATATTCTTTACACATCCGTTGATAGCACAATTATCTCAATCATTCTTCCCGGTTCTTATGATGGATTGCACCTACAAGACAAACAAATATCATATGCCGTTGTTCAACATCGTGGGCCATACATCCGATAAGGTAATATTCACTTTGGGTTGGTGTTTTATGAGAGACGAGTAGGAACATAACTATATCTGGGCCTTACAACAGTTGAAGTTACTCTTCCATGGCAATGATCTTTCAAGGGTTATAATAACTAATAATGAACAAGCATTAATGACCGTGATTTCATATGTTTTCCATGATGCACAAAATTTTCTTTGTACATTCCATATAGTGAACAATTTGAAAAAGAATTGTCATGCAGTTATTGAATCACCAAAGAAGAATATTAAGAGCAATTCCAGTGGGGTTGGTATATTGGCTAATTTTCCAATTACCACCCCACAGTAGGATGGAAAAACCCAAGAAACGAGTTGGCAAATGGGTATATTGGGGGGTTTGCCCATCGAGGCTCAAACTAAGTCGATCGTCTTAGTTTGTAACGATCGACTCATATTGAGCCGCTCGGCCCATGCTAGGATGAGGCTCGGTGCAACGAATCTCAACGGTTATGATTCTCTCCTTATAAATTCAAACATTTTTAACTCCAAAATTACACCTTCTCCACTCAAAAAATCTTCTAATTTCACTTCAATCTTAATTTTTCCATCTCAAACTTTTGATCTTAACTTATGGATCCTGAAGTGGAAAATGAAGAAGCACAAATGATAGGGGAACTATGGCTCCAACAAGATCAAGGAATTATGCTACATATTGATCAAATGGATAAAGATATAGACGATGATAGAAGGATGACTAACCATATAATACAATTATACTCAGGGAAAATACCTCGATATCCAGAACCAAGAGGCGTATTGACAAGAAGATGGACGTGGAGATATCGAGAGGAAGGATATCAACAAATGATACATGATTATTTTATTAATAGAAGTGTGTATTCTGATGAAGATTTTCAATGTCGCTTCTGCATACCGCAACACTTGGTGAAAAAACAACACTGCAATTGAAATGAAATTTGATTACATCGAAACTGAAACATTGAAACAAAGGATTACATTTTTAAAAAATAAATCTAGTACTAATCATCCAGTGGAACAATGGCATTACTGATATCCTCATTCTCCTCCTCATCAGAATCAACGTCAACTGAATTTGGGCATTGTTGTGCCTTATGTGCTTCAATTTTATTTATTTCTTCTTGCCAGAGTCGCAGTTGCATAGATTCATCTTTAACGTGTCCATTCCTAAGATTCCTTGTTCTTGGAAGATGAATCTTAGTTTTTTCTTGTTTTTCAAAAAATTCTTGGAAGTTGACATATGAAGTTGAAGATTTACTGGCTTTATGAGTCTCCTTTCTGATCCTTTTAGCTTTCTTGTTGCATGGTCCATCATATCTTTCTGTGTTTCTATTAAAATTAAGATTACTATTTGCATGCCGGAATACGCCTGCGTTGGGTTGAAGGTTGAGCCTGTTTCTGGTGAAGAATAAGTAGACAGAGACCCTTGAGAAACGTTTTTGTCTCGTAAGGGGATTGCCTTTCTACTTTATATATATTCAACAGTTCGGGGTTAAATTGGTTCAGGAATTTGAGAATATGGAAACATTCTTCGAAGTTGAAACTCGAACTTTCTTTGAGTATCCATGCCTCTCGAGTTTTTCTCATCTATAGTTTCAACATTTAAAAATTAGTCATACAACAACTTGATAATACAAAGTTTTAAAAATCAATAATATAATTTTAAATGCAACTAAATTACTACATCGACTTCAGTATCACCACTTCTTCTTTGGCGATTCACTTACATCATCACACTTACCCAAGCGCTCATGGCTTTGTTGATGACATGAAAACGACCCGAAAACTCGTTGAAGTCACGTTTACTTGGATTCCTAGTTTCCTTATCAAAGAATTCAAAAAAAATCTTCCCAAGCGTTGCAGCCTGTTGACTAACACTATTGACAGCATCAAGCATACATGATACATATCCTTTGCAGATAGCTTTATCTTCATTGAGATTAAACCTTAGACCGCAAGGATTTTGTGAACCCTTTCCTGATTCAGTATTATGTGTTTGTGATGAGCTGGCCATTCTTTTTTCTGATATTTTTAATAAGAAGTTGAGATCAAGAGTTTGAGATGGAAAGATTAAGATTTAAATAAAAGTAGAAAATTTTTGGGTGGAGAAGCTGTGATTTTGGGGTTGAAATTGGTTGAATTTAAAGGGATAGAAGTGAGAGCCGTTGGGATATGACCGTTATCGAGGCAACAAGAGTCGCTCGAGCTATATTGATCCTCGGCTCAACATAGGCCGAGCGACTCTTGTTGCCTAAGTCGATTCATATTACGGCGTTTAGCACATTCCCCACTGCCAAAAATCGAGTTTTCCCATCCACCTGGCTTGGAATTTTTGCAAACTTGCCAATGCCCACTGGAATTTCTCTAAGAAGTCCAAGTAAGAAGAAAATAAGGAAAAATTTCGATTAAGCCAACTAGCACCCGAGGAAAAAGGGAAACAGAGAAAGAGAACTAAAGAGATGGTGGACAAAGAACACAAAGAAAATTATCTCAAATAGTTGAATTTTCTAGGCGAGTGGGTTGCCTTGGTTTGTTCCATCACCGAGGATAGATATGATCAACATCAAAACACCTTCACTCCCCCTCCCCCCCCCCCGGGGGGGAAGTATCCAAGTGTGGTAAAATATTATAGGACCCAATGGTTGGATCTTACAAAGAGAAATTTTTATGGGCATGGACCAAACGATATAGACACTTGGCAATGAAGCCACTAGTATTGCGGAGTCCGCTCACGGCCGATTGAAGAAACTCTTAGATTTAAATCAATGAAATGTTTTTACGGTGACTGAGGCAATGAAACAATATTTTAAGAATGAAATTGATATATTTAAGAAAGAATTTAAAAAAATCTCAATTGAGAGAATGACAACACATTTGAAGGATGAAATGTTGCTCCAGGGAATATAGTACAATGTGTCACATTGGGCGATATCGTATATGATGAGAGAATTAAATTGGGAGAGAGATTATGGCCAGCCGGATGATGTGTGTGTTTGTCCTACGGTGTCGTGTATGGGTCTTCCATGTCTTCATATGCTTGTGAAATATAATGATGTGATACCTATTGAGGCTATTGATCCGCTTTGGAAACGACTTCCTTTCACCCCTCCTTTTATAGAAGATGGCGGATAAAATGTATGGGAAACAAAGGAAGCCCGAGAATTCTTCAACACTTACGCAAGAGGAAATTGGGTTCAAAGATAAATTATGTTGAGCCAAATTAAACGATTGAGTCACCCATATACAATAGACGTGGGGGAACCAATAAAAGGAAAGCCTATTGGTAGACCACCGACCAAATTGGCTAGGAAAAAAGAGAGGAAAATTTTGAAACAAGCATGTCAACATGAGACGGTACGTGAGGATAGTAAGAAAAGAGATCCATGTGGTTTTGAGATATCCTAAGCGAGGTATGATGAAGAATCGGCTCCTCCGAAAAGACGAAGCCGAAGAAGGAAGCTAGTACATCAAATCCATAACTTCAAGATGAGAATTCCTAAGCTATTCCCAATGTTCATGAGACACCGGTTGCAAAAAATAGAGGTTAGTTTATCAACTCCGCAACATCAAGATCAGAATTCACAAGCTATCCCCAACGTTAATGAACAACCGGCTCCAAATAAGATAGGTAAGCCAAAGAAGGAGGTTAGTTCATCAGCTCCGCAATATCAAGATGAGAGTTCACAAGTTATCCCCAAGGTTGATCAACAACCGTATCCAAATAAGAGAGGTAGGCCGAAGAAGGAGCTTAGTACATCAACTCCGCAACAAGAAGATGAGAATTCACAAGTTATTCCCAACGTTAAGGAAGCACTGGTTCCTCACAAAAGAGGAAGTACATTGAAGGAAGTTGTGTCTCCGGAAATTGCCGAAGATGGTATAGAGATAATAAGGACAACAAGAGGTAATATAGAAATCCCAATATATTCGAAAACCGGTAAGCCAAAGCGAACTTGTCATACCATAATATAAGAGTATATGAAACAACTTCCCGAGATTATTCGTGAATATGTTATCTCAACGGATGATGTGGATGGAGATAGAAAAATTTGGTTATCATGTTGTGACCGAGCAATTAGGATACTTACAATCGGCGGATACATTGGGGATGACACAATGCCAATATGCAAGAATGTGTATGGCCGCAACACTAATCAAAAGGAAGAGTTTCTATGAAGCCACGATGGACAATGAACAAGAACTCAATGATTTGCATGCTCGTGTACTACGGCCAAAGGAACACATGGACTTCCATCCGCCGTCTTATTTGATGAAATTACCGGTGTGTGGGCATATCATAACGGATACATTTAGCTTTGTGGTTCATTATTTTGTGCCTGGGACGGGAAGTACGTTTACGCCAAAATTTCAGGTGTGTGAAGGGTCGTTGAGGAAAAAAATAATTGTTATGGCGTTCGTGAACGAGAACCATTTTATCGGTATTAAGTTAAAGGAAAATTGTCCGTTACCACCGCTTTGTGCGTATAATAAAATACCGACAGGAATTCCCAATCACTCTATTAGTTGGATAACAAAGTACGAGGAAAATCACCAATTGTGGGATGCTTTAAGTTTATCCGTGAATCCACCTACGGTAATAATTGAAATGTTATAAACTTGAGAGGGTTCACTTTTGGGACTTTGGATGAAATGGTTTTTTATGGGAGTCGCTTATATTTCGTATTTTAAATTATGAATGAATCATGATCAATGAATGATATGGTTTTAGTTCAATTAATGGTTTGAAGTTCTGTGTCATAAATGGTTTTTAGTTTTCTTTAATGGTTGTCTTAATTATTGAAACTAAATCGACACTAATATGACTACGCCGACTTTCAGTCAGCATATGTAATATTAGTTTCAAGCATGCCGACTAACCCCTATGAATGAAATGGCCATTATGTAAGGCACTGTCGGTATTGTTGTAATAGTAAACAACAACGCTGACTGAAATTCGGTATATCCTTGGTAGTGGAACACAATACCGACTGATTTACAAAATATGTGAAAGTAAGTTATATTAGTCGGTATAGAATATTATTACCATTTCCATGCCGACAACACTTTCAGTATTGAATTAATTATGCCATATTATGCCGACTTATGATGAAAATTGTCCAGAAAAATTTAGTGAAGTCTCCAAAATAAGCATGTGCATCTCAATGCCGACAAAGGAATCGACCATGCGGACAAATGTGTCGACAATGCCGACAATGTAGTAAACTATGCCTAATGTGACTTAAATATGAGAAACGATTACATTTAGACTTAGATTGATAAGATAGTTAGATTCAAACTTGGGTTCACTAGTAGTACATTAGAACGTGAAAGCAATATTAAACTAGACTAACAACTTGTAGAAAAACTTGGTCTTACTAAAGAAACACAACACATTACATATTAATATTTTTCTCGGTGCGAGACTCAAATATTTGGTCAGCTTCGAAATGATAAAACAGTTCTCCTTTCCATTTGGTAAATGCATCATGTGCCACAAACTTGTCCCCTCTGTGCCTAGCAAGAAACTCGTTGTACTTGTAGTACATATTCTTAACATGTTTGGTTCTATCACAAACATAGTCATCCGTGTAACCAAAGCGTGGTTTCTTGTAGTTACCGTACAAATTGGAAATGAAAGGTTCTGTTTTTACTAGACTGCAAAATATACGATCATCCCGATGTTCTTCTGGAAGATCCATGACGACATAAAAATTCTTAACCCATTTCGTCTCTTCCTCAACGGACTTTAATCTTTCCCTTAGTTGAAATTGGTCGTAACCAATCTTCTTGAGTACCTCTTTATCCATCACACTAATTTGTTTGCTTCTTTTGCGTATCTCTTCTTCCATAGCACTAATTGATTTTGTAGTTGATGATGATGGGGTAGGTCGTTTGTATCTTCTGAGTACCTGTTTACTTGAATTGGTGGTTGATGATGGACTTTCCATTGCAAAATAGTTTTGGTTTGAGTATAATGATAAGGTTTTCAAGTGAGTATAACATGTTATCAACAACCTTATATAGAGAATCCCCCCAACGGCTACTTAGTTGGGAATCAAAACTAGTTGTTGTGTCTAGTTGGGTAGTTTTTTTTCAAAAATATGGTTGTTGGTTCTGTCAGGAGACTAAGTCGGCATGGTTATATAATCCACCATTCCATAGTGATTCAGTTTTAAAATATTTGTCTATTTAAATCGGCATACAAATAATAAGACATATAAGTGCCATATAACTCAGATGTTCTCAGTTGGCATAGAACTAAAGTTCTCGAGCATGCCGACAATATACTTTTCAAAGAGTTTTAATTTGTCGGCATTGTTCGTAGAAGTTTCGAGTATGCCGACTATTAGCTATTATGTTCTATTAAGAATATTTCAAAAATTTATCATACAACATACATGTTTTCATTCAATGAAAATACATTACAAACAAGCAAAATACATAACAAAGAAGATTAATACATTACATTGAAAAAAAAACAACATAACAATGGTTATAACATTACAAATAAAGTTCCACTTGAAGAGTTAACATATAGCGAAATACGTGTTATTTTCTTACAACAGCTGATAGCATTCATGATTGTTGAATCTTTCGTCATATTCTTTCTTGTATTCGTCAAGAGCAACATCCCAATATAGTTGAGACCTATTTTCGTGTCGCTCGAAGTCTTGATAATTAAAAATCTTCGTGTCGGACAAAACGGTTCTAAAATCCAAACATCTTTCATAGATTAACTCAAATCTTTCCTTACGTCACAAACACAATCAATACGCGGAACCACAAATTATCTGAAGGTTGATCCAAGTTAACGTTTAGGTGTTGGTCATAACTAGAAGTCGTTAACCAAGCACGAATTATGGAAGTATCTTCAATCTTGGTGAATTTCGGAGCCATGTAAATGTGAATTTTTGGATAATGAAGAAATGAATATAGTTATGAGATGTGTCAGAAAAATAAACTTTTTGGATGATGAAGAAATGAGAAGAGTTGTGAGATATATGAGGATGAATTTCTGAAAAATAACTCTCTCTATATATAGCTTTAAGACCCAACGACTAGTTTTTTAAAAAATCAAGTCGTTGGATACATAATCTTTCTAGTCGGAATTGTTTCACCATCCCGACAACTATGTCGACTATCTCTATTTCCTCCACAGAGAATTAGGTTACACTGTCAGCATAGAATTGGATGAGCCTACTAACTATGTCGACTGAAACTTTAACCTATCAAATAAAGATTTTGATTTTCGGCATTGAACGTTTAGTTTCGAGCATACCGACTGTATAATTGAAACTACATAAACACAAGAATTTGAGTCATTCATTCACGCTAAACCGAAATTTCATTGAAGGAGAAGACAATACAATGAAGAAAAAGACATTACAATGAAAGGAAAAGACATAAAAATGATAATTGATAATAACATTACACTTGAAGAGTTATTGTATACACCAAAACGAGTCATTTTCTTCCACTACTTCAGAGCATTCGAAATGACTGAATTTTTCGCCATAATCATGCTTAAATTCTTTAAGAGCAATAGTTCTCTGAAAAATTAAATCGTTAAACCAATAGTAAGTTAATATTATTTTCAAATCGGATTTGATTAACATTAAATTGAGATATACTTACTCGTTTCTCATGGTCGAGATGAGGATAATCACTCTTCGTGTCAGACAAAGTGATTCTAAAATAACCGCATGCATCACAGATGACAAAATATCTTTCCTTAACTATATCCATCGTTCTTGAAAGGGCACGTTAGAGTACGTAGATATGTTGACCAATATCATCCTGGCGCTAGACTTGCGGAAAAAGTGAGTATATTAACATATTAGGTTGTTCTAGAGATTCTTAATTAATTTGCATATATTTCTTATGTTAGTGTTATAATTCAGAAGAGACGTACTCTAAGTTTATGGGAGACACGTAATGGACGACCCTTTCTCCACTATGATTGTTATCGATACTTTAAGCTCTGGGCTCCGGGATACATAAGATTATTAACCAATGAGATTCATTGATGTTTGTTGTATTCCTTAAACTTATTTCCTATCAATTAATGAATGAAAAAAAATCGTTTAATGGTTACTAACTACACGAATCATGTCCAAAGGAGGTAACGGTAAGTTAAGTCAGCCAGCATAGAATATTTTACAAGTACCATGACGACAGTCTGTTGGTATATAAATGATTTAAACAAACTATACCGACTTCTGGTGAAAAGTATACAGAAAAAAGATAGAAGACTATACTATGCCGACAAAACTGTCGGTTTTGAATTAAAATAAAAAACTATACCGACTTTTTCTTAGAAGAATGATGTAAAAATTATACCAAACAAATTAATGCCGACATAAGAGTCGAGCATGCCGACAGAATACTCTATTATGCCAACATAACACCAAGCAATACCGACTAACTGTTTTTTCATAAGAAAAATTGAATTGTTCAAATAAAACATAGACCTTAAAGACCAATCCTTAGTGTGGTGTTCTAAAGAAAAGCACCATTAATCAAACAAACCAAACTTAAACGAATTCAACATCGTTTTACGAGACCCAAATAAAATAAATTTTAAATTATTCAAAGCAAACCAAACAACTCCTTCGCTTTGACATCCTCAACCTTCTTTAGTTTTTCAGCGACCTCACGTATTTCTTCAAGGGTCAGCATTTCTCCTTTATCAACTTTGCAACTAAATAATTTGCTAACGCCACTGATTCGCTACCGCTACTTTTCATATTCATACAACAACAAAACGCATCATTTCCCATTTGAATAAGAATACATAGTAGAAACAAAAAACCACAAGTATAAGCAAAAAAATGCATACCACAAGTGATAAAAGCTTTGTGATTGAAGTTTGAGATTGAGAAGAAGTTGGAGTTGGAGTAGAGGTTCGCTTTTTTTTTTAGGAGGGACTTCAACATTTACAATACGTACCACGTAACCATGACCAAATTCTCTGAATTTCTGCATATAGAAGGGCTCCGCTTCACCATTGACACTAGCAACCCAGTTAATCGCACTCACCTGACAATCAGTGACCTTTTCCCTTCAATGTTGCGGGATTGGTTTTGGTATGTAAGGTACGATAGTTTAGGTCAAGCTTGATTTACACTCACTAAACTTATGTCAGAACTTGTACCGAGGAGGATATAAAACATCACTCGCTTGTACCTTAGTTGCCTCATTACACGAAAAGGATTGTATATAAAAAAATCCTCCAAGGTGAAACAACGGTCCATTGTAAAAGGCAACATCATTAGCCCTTGGGTTGTAGTGGTGCACTTGTTTATCCTCCTTGTAAGGATCAAACACTATCTTATCTACCGTTATCGCATCCAAATTCAATCTCATTGCTATCAATCATTTATTGTTACCTGGTTTTGGACCTCCTTTGAAGTTTTATCTAAGATCTCTAGGGATGTTATGATCCCAATCACCATTTATGCTCAAGTACGGCAAATCCGTGAACAATGTTGGGAAGTGTTCATACGCCCATACCTATGTCAAGATAATAGAGTTTATAAGAATTAACATGCTGCAAACATACTTTGGAAAAAAAAGGACAACAACGATTAAATTGTTTCGAGCTTACCTGTAGGAAAGTCATATTCCCAACAAAGTCCCTGCAAGTTTCCTTAGAAGCCTTCCGCATCTCATCCAACAAAGTGCAATAACCGCAGTGCCTCATGAGAAGTTAGGGATATTTTCCAAATGATACAACAATTGAAGAAAGTTGGCATTCACCCGGTTTCCACTAGTATCCCAAGATACACAACATATAGGCAGTGGCTATACGGCGAATATCTTCAGGATCCAATCTTAATTGCTCTTCTCTCTCTCGTGTCCCTCCAAAGGTTTCCTTGAGCATCTTGATTTTGAAAGTCTTGGTCTGATAACCACTATTGGTATGGAAACTTTGTCTTGAAGTCTCCATGTCCTAACCGAACAACTCCTTGGTCATAAAATGAAACTTTTCCCATCTCAAGTCCTTTGTGTAATCTCCTTCTGTAACAACTATAGCTCGCACACCAAGGCCTAGAATTTGTTGAGCATCATCAGGGATCACATTCATCTTGCCACAAGGAAAATGCATGGTATCGGTTTCTCCGTAAAACCGCTCCAAAAAATAATTCACCGCCACACCATCAATGTTCACGTGACTAGTAACCGCAGGATACATACCAGATTGTTCAACTAAGTCTCTAACACCTTGACATTCCATATCCAAATCCCAAACAGGCATTGATTGGTATTGCAGACATGCGCAACATCCTTGTGATCCTACAAAAAAAAAACACAAACATAAATAAATGATCAAAAAATTATTAATACTTATAGTTCTTAAACATAAGGTGGATAATCTTACATATGTTGAATATATCGTATGAGCCCACGAGTCTTTGTAACAGAATAACAAATCTTTGTCTTGTGGTTTACCCCAGAATGTGTCATCTTCACGATCAGGTAGCATATCGTCTAGATGAGGAATATGAGTTTTTTTATCTTTCGTTTCTTCTTCTTCAACTTTCACCTCGACCGTTTTCCTTTTCCTTTTCTCTTTTTTGGACGCGGAACTAAATCAGCTACATCCTCATTCTCATCATCAACACCAACCGTTTTCCCTTTCCCTTTCCCTTTTGAGGGCGGTACTACTCAGCTACATCCTCTTCCTCATCATCATCTTGGGTTCCAAGAAACTCTTCTTCAGTGAGTTCCCGGATTGTTAATTTACTTTGACCCTCGGGACATGGTCAGTGCCTCTTCTGCCAGCATCCAAACGTCAACTTCCTTGGAAATCAGGAAGTTTACGCCTATTACGAGGAGGAGTGGAATCAGGAGAGGAAAGAGGATTGTTCATTGTTGAAGCATCAACTTCCTTGGTAATCTTTTTAGATGCTTTCTTAGGAGCAAGAGGTTCCTTTTCCATTCCTCTAGATGTATTACCTTTTGATCTAACAATCCATTAACAAATACTAACTAAGCATTTTATGTTTCACAGTCGGTATTGAATTAATACAAGTCGGCATTGATTCTTTACAAATCGAGCATGCCGACTGAGGGAAAAAATTACATTCACTTTCAATCGACGTAGAATAGGATGCCTACAAACCCTACCAACTGAATAGGTATTTTACATAAAGTTATTTCAGTTGGCATTGCTCTTTTATAAATCGACCATGCCGACTGAGTAGTTTTTTTACACAGAGTTTTAAAAGAGTTCAATCGGCATTGTAATAAAATTGTAAACAATACCAACAAAAGACATGCAAAAGTTCAATTCAACAAATTAGTGCCGACAGTATCAGTCAGTATGGTTCTAAAAAGCTATGCTGACTGACACTATCAAACTACAATTGAAGATCTGATTTTTCAATTCTAACCTATTTTAACAAGTTCAAATCAACAAAAACACTAAATAAACAATTGAGAACCACTTACTTTCTCATTGAAGTCATTTGAGAGAGAGTTAGATTATTCTCTTCTTCTTCTTCTTCTTCCAATTGAGTTGCAAAAATGGTAAGTCTATCTTGAATATTTTGAGCCGCTTTTCGTTGAGCCGTCGCAACGATTCCTAGATTAAATTTAAGTCTAAAGCATTGATTCGATCTAGCCATGTTCTATTTATAGATAGAATTAATCGACGATTTTTTTGAATTTAACCTACGATGAAAACAAAACTGATAGAAAAGTTATGGAGGTTTTAATGGTGTGAGAGAAGGAGGAGTGAAATGAGGAGAGAACAAAAACGTTTTATAAAGGTTGGACCAATCGAAAATATCCCCCGGGGTATTACTCGATTAAACAATCTATAAATACATAAGGGGGATTTACATAATGTATTAAAGTATTATATTCTGAAAATTATTATTTTAACACTAAAGGACAATTTTTTTTTTATTATTTCTTGTAAATAAACAGGTACATAGAGAAATTAACTGCTCGGGTGCGTAACCAGAGTAGCAGTGATTTTGTTAAGAAGATTACAATTATAAATTACGGAACTAGCGCCTCCATCTCCTGAGGATGGGGCATATGATCTTGCAATACTATTTGAGTTTTGGCCTCCAATCATGTCTTAGGGGATCACAAATAAAACTTCTAAAATACCAAAATAAATCAACATTCCTATCTAACAGCTCAGTTTTTGTTGTTCTTTGGGGGCATTTCCATTTAGCTGTCAGTTTCTTCATAAGCTTCTTGTCTTCGATTTCTATGCTGCATCTCCTGTTTTTGAGTTGTTGGTACCAGCGCATAGCAGCTAGCACTCCCTGCATACAGCTTTTTTCTTAGGAGGTCACTTCGCAGGTGAAGACCTTTTCCTTTTGTCCCTGTGTTGCTCCCCTTTCATCTGTTAATAAAAGAACCACAATAGCATTGTTTATCTGAGCCTGCCACAATAGCAAAGGATTGTTATACTGTTTTGGTCGGTTCTGACTGGGGTTTGTAACAGTCCTTCAGAGTTTGGGTTTCTGTTGGGGGAGTGAGATAGGGGGTTGGTGTTGCAAGCTTTGATATGGTTCTTGATTAGGTTTATAGTCACTGCAGGGGAAGGTTTAGCTTTTTGGAAGCACATAGAACAACGAGCTTTCCATATGAACCAAGCTGTGAGAGCATATAACTGATTCAAATCTGCCATTTCTATCGGACTAGCATGACTGCAATCTATCCAAGATTCTATCCACTTCTGTATAAGATTCTATCCACTTCTGTATACTAATAACATCATTGGCTGTACTGCATTCTAGACCAAACCAAACAGCCTTGCTAAATGGGCACCTTAAGAGAGTATGTTCAGCTGTTCCAATTATACGCTCACACATAGTGCAGATTGGAGATATGGTTGTGACCCATCTACTCAAACTACTACTGACAGGGATAATATCATTGTAACATTTCCATATGAAGAGCTGTATTCTTGGGAGAACATCTAGACCCCAGATTTTTCTCCATATTGGGTTTTATTTTATTTTTTAGCGGGCATTAATTTTAAGAAGTTATATTGTATATTTAGAAGCTTGGATCAACAATGGCATAGCAAAACTTTGCTCGGGCAATCTTAACTTCTCCAGCAGATTTCATAGACTTCGCCCAAATGCTTCTGTTCACCACCCACCAAGACTCGCGGGTTCAGAAACGGAAAAACACAAGTGCCTTCTCAAACCAGCCAATCCCCATATAAGGTTTGTTACAAATTACAACAGCTATAGACTTTACACGGATTTGGCCGAAGGGCTCACTTTGCACACCTCAGCATTGAAGCCACAGTCCATAAGAAGAAGCAACCAAGCCCTCTGTTGTTCAGAAAGTCGATCGTGTGGGCCCTTCACTTCAACAAGTTTGGCCTCACCCTTGTAGTCTCCGGAGAAGCGCCAAAGCAATAAATCTGGCATTCCACTTGACCAGCTCCTATTATCTTGTGCTAGGAGCCGAAATAGTGAAGCTAGACAAGGCCCACCAACACATGTAACAGCAGCTCCTAGATAAGAGAAAGAATGCCTGACCCAGTTAACACCTCTACAAGCAGTTCCGAAATGTGATTCCCACGAGGTAATGAGGAACTCTTCAGCCATGCCTTCATAAATGTTATGCAGATGAGATTCTATGAGACTTTTTCGTGCTATATAAAAGTTATCTGTATCAAGGTCCAGCGGGGATGTCTGCAAAAAGAATAATAATCCATGAAGAATCACAATGCTTTTTTTTTGCTGCCCCACATTAATGTGAGTCAAGACATTTGAACTCAGAGAAAATAAGTATGGTAAACAGTATTGGTTGCATAACTCAACAAAGGTCGAGCACTATAAGAAAACAAACTGTGTAATTCCACACAAATCCATACGTTGGGGCATGCAATCAAAAATTCACATACAAGGTCTTGCATGTGTGCGATTGGTACACTTCACAACATCAGAGCAACTCCAGTGGGGTGGCCATTTTTGACTTACCACCCCACAGTGGGATAGGTAAACCCAAAAAATGGATTGACAAATAGGTATTGATGGGGTTTGCCCATTGAGACATTAGTTGAGTCGATCGAATCAACATGAGACGATTGACTCATGTTGAGCTGCTCGGCCTAGGTAAGGTCGAGCAACATCTCAATAAGAAACGATTGGCTCAACATAGGCTGAGTAAAATTATTTTTATATTTAATTTAGTTATTTTACTTAACTAAAAAGTTATTTGTTTATATAAAAAACAAACCCCACAAATTAAAAGAAATATTTGTTTAGATAAAAATTGGATCCACTAGGCTAATTTGCCAATTCTCCCACTGTCCAAAACCAAGTTTGCCAAGCCACGTGACTCGGCATATTGGCTAAAATACCAATGCCCACTGGAGTTGCTCTTATGACCCAAGATTATTAATCTTTCTCTTCTTTCTTTTTATTGAGAAAAAAAAGATACATATCAGAAAAGAAACATATTTACAAGAAAATTGTTAATCGATGGGAGTTTTCAAAAGTAAAAGCTCCTCCATACCTGAAATTGGGTGTGGAAAACATCTGGTATGTCTGCAAAGATGATATCCCACATGATAAGCCCAAAGTTGTCATCCAAATGCCACTCTCAGTATGTACACCATGCCAACCACCTCCTTCATTGGCATAATATTGCAGAGCAAGCTCTTCGACGCCACACTGCTCGCCATCTTCCCCATAAAACCTATTCTTCACCCCTAGATCACAGTTCAAAGGTCTCCACAGAACTTGTACCTAATTAATAATCCATTAAAGACGATACAATCACTTGGGAATCAGTATAGTCATAACAAACTTTAAATTAGCTTAAATAATGCATGGGGCTAGACTAGAAGTCGTTTTCCTACAAGGGTTCATTTCATGAGCATGCAGTTTCATATAGGAACCTGAATCTCAAAAGAAAAACTCCAATCACCTCCTTGATTGTCCACTTGATAGAATTAGAAAAAAAGGGGGTTTCCAGCGTCTTGGTGGTTTTCCTAAGCGCAATATTTGCCTTTGTAATGCCGTCTTCGAACCAGCACGAACCCATGGATCCAGTAATCCTTCTTCAGCAACTAAGAGGCTCTCATTCAGACGACCCAAGTGTTCCAAATCAACTGATAACCTCAATGTCCAATGCCCTCTTCTGCCTCCCACGTGATTCTGTCTAATAGCCCCTTCAGTAACCTTATTGCATCTTCATATCTGAAAAGGAGAACAAATTCCATGCCATATATAAGTCATCATTCTTTTTGTCCCTTGGAATAGAAAGGAAAACAGCATTAAAAAGCTTGTGGATAGTTGAGGTGCGGAGATAGTGTACTTCCTATTGGTGCTTTAGACAGTGTTTAGCCGCTTAGAAATTTCAGTTGATTGGTTTTTCTTAGAAAAATGGTTATTTTGTGTTTTTTTGAGAAAAGGCTAACAGATCTGACGTGATTGTAGGGGGTAAATAGGCGGCAATAAGGAATTCCACCATTTACCAGTTCTCACTTTCCTAGCCGGTAATGGAGCAGAAAAAGTCTCCCATCATGACTACTTCTCCATAGTACGAATAAGTGAGCTCAAATGGTGGTGAAAAAGTACAAACCTTAGTGAGTCCAGGGTTTGAATTCACTTACTAATACTGTAGACAATTAGGTGGCTACAACAGAGAGAACAAAATAGGTGGCTGTAATTTCATACCTGCGCTCATGCTCAAGATAGGAAATGCCTAATGTGACCACCTTTGAGTAGACATATGAATCTGAGAAGATGAATGAAATGTCCTTATAGGTGGGGTAGAAGACTGAGGAGCCTCTCCAGACTGGATATGCGGGCTTCAGATATCTCTATGCAGCTCCTCACTTTGACAGGATCGTCCCCTTCAAGTGATTCATCCATTATTTGTGCCACTTCAAGGGACTGTAGAGTATATAATAACTGAGTCATTTTAAAATTTCCCTGCAGAAATGAATCAGCACCTCTTCATATGCAAGCAGGTCAGCTCGACTTGGGAAAATTTGGTTGTGAACTATGCAGGTATAGGCTGGATACTTGACTAGTCCCAACTCCCAAGTCAACCATTAAAAAAGCATTTAAATCCTGCTCTCCATTAAGGAAGAAAAGCCTCTGCACGAAAGAAGAAAGTAGGAAAATAAGGAAATAACTGATGCATAAACTATCAAAAAAAGCTTGGTACAGTTACGCTGAACAACAAGACAAAAAAGAAAAAGAAAAAAAAAACTGAACCCGCCAGAGAAGGGACTCAGCGGTTGAAGAAACACGAACACAGTTGCCTGTTCGATCTAACACCATGCTTGGAAGAGATGGGCTACATATGACAATAAAAAGGGAAACCGCAAAAGCAGTAACAATTTGAACCTCAACTAACCAAAACCTGATAAAAGAAAGATTATAGAAGGCATCTGCCCCATGCTATACCATTTACCATCTTCATATGAAGCTGATAGTAATGAAATCAATTCCTGCTTTCTGCTAGAACAGATGCCTTTCTGAAGCTTAGGAATGAAACAGAACAGATGAGGTGTACTTCAGAAGTGCAGCAGAGGAACTTTAGCAAAAAAGAGCTGCATTGTGAGTAGTGCAGAATATGCTCATACTAATGGAACTGTTGGCAGAATCCAAAGTATCCCCTACGGTGAAAGAGTATTTGGTAAAAGGTGATAAACAAGTCATACACTTAAAGACTGTTGATGGCACCAGGGAAAAAGAAAACCAGTTATGGTAAGCAGTACATATACATGCAGTGACTCGATTTATCAAAAGATGCAGACACATATCATTTAACTCCTCCTTAATATGTCACTTATATCACATCAGAGTGCTAACATAGAGTATCACAACGAAGAAAGAGCTATATAGCACAAATGTATCTTAACAGAGGAATACTAATTTTAAGGAATGTAAAGCCAATGTTTGACCCGTATCTGTCCGCAAAGAATGTCTATTACTTTGCAGTCATCAGAAGCCAGCAATATAGGAGATTTACTATGGCAGGATCCAAAGTTAGGAGTATCCATCCATAATGCTCCAAATAGCAGATATGTCCACTTAGAGTGAACAGTACATCTTGTTAGACTTTATATTGGTTTAGCAACAAATCATGCTTTGTGTTTAATAAATCTGGATAGTGTTAATCCTAATCAGTGAGGTTAAGGTTTAGTTAATGTATTGTTTATGTTGATTTAAGGGTACATAAAGATCAGGTACCTCTGTGATTCAGTGACACTTGTCCCACTTAGCTTGAGGTGGACTCCCTTCTAGCTCTTGTTTAAATAACAAGTGTTTCCATCAATCTAAGGCAAGAGAAGATAGAAGTGGAAGTCTGCCTACCTAGAGCAACCAAGGTTCACCAGTTATTTCTTTTCTACCACTCTAGTTTGAATCATTCTAAGGTATGTACTTATATCTCCCTATCTATCTTCATCTTAGTCTTTCTAGATGTAGAATATGTGATCCTAAGCATGAAATAAACATATCAGCATAAAGTAATTAACCATGATTAGGAAAATCATGTATTATAGCTAATAAAGGAAAAATAAGCATATGATTAGAGGCTGATATTCTAACACATCTATCTTAAACAAAGATGGAGAGACATATCACTATCCACCCCATAAGGATATCACATGATCACATCATTGTGTTAAACTCGAGCATCAAAACGTTGAAGCAGCCACATCACACAAATGTATCATAAAAGAGAAATGCCAATTTTAAGGAATGTTAAACCAATGTTTGACCCGTATCTGTCCGCGAAGAATGTCTGTTACATTGCAATCATCAGAAGCCAGCAATATAGGAGATTTACCATGGCAGGATCCAAACTTGGGAGTAGCCATCCGTAATGCTCCAAATAGCGGATATACTTAGAGCGAACAGTACATCCATCTTAAGTGATTTGATTTAAACAAAGATGAAGAAACACATCATTATCCCCCTCATAAGGATATCACATGTATCACATCATTGTGTAAAACTCAAGCATCATAGCATTGAAGCAGCCACATCAGACAGATGTGTAGAAATACTAATTTTAAGGAATGTTAAACCAATGTTTGACCCGTATCTGTCCGCAAAGAATGTCTGTTACTTTGCAGTCATCAGAAGCCACCAATATAGGAGATTTATTACGGCAGGATCCAAATTTAGGAGTTGCCATCCATAACGCTCCAATTAACGAATTTACCACATAGAATTAAGAGAAAAATAAGATAAAAGCCGTGTGACTTGTCTCAACCATAAGACATGTTTATACCACTAAACGAAAGACAGTGAATGTTCAAAACTCAGTCAAATATGCAAATGATGTCCATGCTTATTGGCACACAACATCATAGAGAAGATCTGTACGCTGAAGTACTGCTAGGGAAGGGGGTGTATGTATCCAGGATGCCAAGCAATGGCTAAAAGAACAATATATGCTCTTAAAGATGCCTAAAATGTAATGGCCAGAAACAGGTCTGTTTAAATATTAATACATGTATGCACCTTGGTGTGTGACAAACTACAAATGTCTCGCAGCTCAGAAACAGTAAGCACATCTAGAACCTCCTTTATATCGTAACCATTTGGTTCCTTCATGGACTCTAACGAACACATATAACCCTTTGCTGCAAGACAAGAAAAAATTAGACTGAATAAAATATATTTCCGATCAAACTGCACATCAAACATGATCAATCCATCATGCTCATACTTACCACAAACTCCCTCTATGGCCTGTTGAGAATCTGTTACTTCTTGGTAGGAAATATTAGACATCCAGAACCATGGCCCTATAATCAGAAACAGGATGGAGAAAATGATACATAACTTACATCACTAATTCTTCAAAAATAGCTCCTATAAAGTTACAATTCAAATAAATTAATCAACAGAAAGCTTGATACGTGCTTTTTCATTAATAAATTAATAAGATTAATATGAGCGCATTAGTAAAACAAATTTTTGTAACTTATAAGACCTTTAATCTTTTACACCATAATTCTATGATTATTACTAATCAATACAATCCATCGCACAATAGCACATAATGGAAAGAATGCAACCTTTTCGAGTAAAAAATCGAACAAAGAGATTTTGACTATCGTCAGAGAGTGATTTGAATGATTCTGTGAAAAAGTCGAACAAAGAGGTTAACAAGGTAACAGATGAACCTAAATAAAGAAAAAAAAAATTAAGCACGCAGAGAATTGAAACCTCACACACTATATCAAGTACCTATGTAAAGTTTTTCTTCATCTGTAAAAAGGTGCTGATGACTCCTCATGACTTCTTGAACCAAAAGAAGAAAATTCTGCTGGTACTTTCTCTTGCCAGGGATGAAGTTTTTTGCGCACTCAACTACATGAAGAACGTCTTCCCAGACAAAGTCAGAACCTCCATGATCGTTGGATTCCACTACGTCAGTTCTAATCATTCTTTGACATACAACCTGAACTGGAACAATATCAAGAGAACGTTTTGGAAGAGCTGATATGCTAACCTGAGATGCATTACCACAAAATAAGTTCACCAGAACTCAAAAGTTTCAATAAATGATTCTGTAATGTAGCAATACCTCAAAGATCAAGCAGTTCTTCTCAATTAGAGGAGAGAGATACCTAGCCAACTCCCGGGGGATGTAACCAAGCACTTTTTCACATCCAGAATCTGTACATATCACATGAGACATGTAACTAGATATTATGTAATCCCTAAATTCCTCACAGCATAATAATGTAAAACAAATGTTTCTCACATAAATGTACCTTTATTGCATTTGGATCTTTAACATTATATTGGTCTCTTAAAAAGGAGACACTATCCCCTATCTTTAAATCAACTTCCTCACCAAATTTACGACCAACAATAAAAGTTCGCAAAATTGCCACCGAAGTATCATCAGTAGATCCATCCACTTCATGCTTAGCCACAACATTAGGAACATACAGAGTCACATCCACGTCTCTCTCCTCAATAATGTCACCAGACAAATTTTCCACCTTAACCTCTTCGCGAGTTTCTAACTTATCAAATGAAATCAATGGCAACACACATTGAGTGTCATAATTACCTTCAATCACAGACAATTTAATAATGGCCTTTCCCTCAACTTTCTCATCCTTTATCCCTACGTTATTAGTTGATTCATCCAACTGATCTTTCGGTTTTGTTACTGAGCTTTTAAAACTAAACTGAAAAAGAGTAGGTTGTTTCAGTTTCCCTTTCGTTCCTCCTCCCGTTAAACAAACATCTGCAAACCCCAGTTAAAAATAATAAATTTTAAGAGTAATTTAATCAAACACCTTGTAATCACCAAAGTAAACTTTAGCAATGAAAATCAATCCTACCTAAATGAGAATTCAATTGTTGATCTGATCCTTGGACCGCATTTCCACAAACAGGACAAGTAACATAAGAAGAATCTGATCTCCCAATCTCAACAACATCCATTTTCTTACTGGATTCACAAATCTCTGCTCCATTACTTGATGATGATGTTGATAATCCATCTCTAGTTTCATCTTTATACCTCTGGAACGGAAATGAAAACAAATAATTAGGGTTTTGTGTTGTCGGATTCACAAAGGAAATTAGGGTTTTATAAGATTATTATTACCTCGGGAGGTGTAAGAAGAAAGGATTGACGATCTGGGAGAATTTTGCGGCGCTTTCCGATTAGTCGTACTAGACTTTCTTTTCCAGTAAGTATGGATTGGAGGAGGAGGAGATTGTGGTGGTGGTGGGGTGGCGAAGGAGGAGTAAATGTTTTGCCCTAGAATTTGATGAAGTGGTCTTGATGATTTGTGCTGTGTTTCAGGGAAGTTTATAAAATTTGTAGCTCATCCCGCCAAGGAGAGGAGGTATTGTGTGTGCTTGGAACTCATGTTTTTAAGTTACATATGGTAGGGGAAGGAATCATCTCTCACCGTTCATTCTAACTCATTAGTGATGATAGGAATTAAAGGCTAGAAGCCTAAGATTGAACTAGTTGTTGCATATGACGTCTCTGATGTGTCTGACGCAAAGACGTGTGCGTCCAGGAGTCAGATGCAAGTCTAATGCAGATACGTGACTATTCTGGAAACATTCGTGTTATATATATTCATAGTAATCGTTTCTGAAGGGTTGGAAATTTCTATAAATTATTATGCAGAAGTTATAAAAATCATTTATGCATGTAAAGATAAGTCTTATGGTGAAGAATTTTAAGTTCCAAGTTTTATAATATTTTAGCATTCGGAAGAGATCATAAAAGTTCAAGCTTAATGGTAGAACCCAAAGATATGCAAATCCAAATTATATTAGACGCCATTCCAAATCGCATTTGACTAGTCAACGGATAAAACACTATTTTAAATTACATTTTTTTTTCCTCACTACCTTATGTATTGACAACATTAAAAAATACGGCTAAGAAATTCCATATAGAGGAGAACAAGTGGATTGTATATGTTCCACCTTACCACATTTGAAGAGTGGGTCCCACTTAGATGATTCACAGATTTGATCAGGGTTTAGAAGGGTAAAATATATGTCTATAATATGTGATTTTTTTTCACAACTACTGAAGTAGTTCGTACTCGTACATCTTTACTTCAACAAATAAAGTAGTTCACACATTAGTCACTTTTGTCACAGATACCGAAACATTTTATACATCAAATCAGTTCATACAACAACACATAAGTATGTGCCTTCGACAATACATACGTATGTGCCTGCCTGCTTCAAGTAAAACAAAACCTCATAAAATAAAATGTAATTTGGAATTTCCTTTTCAAAACACAATTTGGAATCGTGAAACGTAATTCCAAACAACGTTTTCTGATATATTTAACCGTTTTCTCTTAGAATTCAAACTCTCTTCCGTGAAACCTTAGAAGATGTCTTGGAAAAAACGTGGAATAAAGCTATTTGGAAACCATAAGACTTGGTGAAAATGGGCTAGATGCCCAGAAACCCTTCAAAATTGGTCGTATTGGACATCTAAAATATTAGGTCAGGTGGAATGGACGGATACCACTTCATTTATAAACAGACAATTGTACCCCCACTAATTTTTATTTTATCCTTCTCCGTCACCATCGACAGTTTCTCCCACCACCATCATTTTCTCCTTATTTTCAACTTTCAGTTTATCCACCACCATCGACAACATCATTTTTCTCCAATACCATCCTCGATGTTGAATGTTTAACTAAAATGCCCTAATTTAATTAAAATTTATCAGATTCATAATTTAAGAGATTTAGGGTTTTAATTCAAATCAATTTCTCAATAGAAATGAAGAACACCCATTGACTCTTGATAATCCTAAAACTCGTAAGTTTTCTAGATCTAATCCTTATTTTGATTTATTTATTTTTATCAATATGCATTCTCGATTAGTATCTGAATTTATTCTACTCCACATCTTGATGCACCTGCGTACATCAATTGGTTGAAATTGGTTTTGTATTAAAGTGGGTTTCTTTATAATCAATAGATTTATTAGTAATTTGGTATCAAAATTGATAATTTGGAGGCAACATGTACTTATTGTGTGCATGTTTTGAGTTATTTATAGAAAGTTAGGTCTTAGCAACATTAATGTGAGATTTCTTTTATCAAAATTATCAAAATTGTAATTTACAAAAACTTTACAGTTTGATTAATAAAACTAAAATAAGAGTAATAATAGCAACACTGGATGTATCTAGTTACATCTAGTATTACTGCTTGTTATATCCAGGTACATCTTGTATTGAATAGTAGTAACACTGGATTTATCCAGTTACATCCAGTGTTATTGCTTGATGTACCCAAGTACATCCTGTGTTATTGCTTGATATATCGAGGTACATCATGTGTTGATTGTCGAAACTGAAATAAGAATGATAGTAGTAACATTGGATATATCCAGGTGCATCCTGTGTTATTGCTTGATTATCCGATTACATCCTGTGTTGATTGTTGAAACTGAAATAAGAACAACAAGAACAACACGGGATGTATCCAGTTACATCATGTGTTGATTACTGAAAGTGAAATAAGAATAACAAGCAGCATTGGATGTATCCAGGTATATCATGTGTTATTGCTTGAAGTATCCAGTGGCATCCTGTATTCATCACATACAAATGCTTGTAAGTAAATATATTTGTTTATCATGATAATGTATTGAGTTGCAGGATCTATCGTAAATGATCATGTATTGAGTTTTTCTTTGTAAACGAGATTATAGAGTAAAGAATAGACGTTGTGAATGAGAATATGTTTGCATATATATTCTATAATGTGTTTGCACTTGTTATTCCTATTTCCTGACCTTATTGGTTGATGTGCAAAACTATTACTTAATTTTCTAGAAACAAAACTAGTATGCATTTCCTCATGTATACATGCATGGTTTAAATATCGACGGTGATCACAAACCCAATCAATCAAATGGTGTCCTCTCCGTCACTCGAACCCAAGTTTTGATTATAGCTATCTAGTCAAGTATGTGAAAACAAGTATGCAATTTTCTAATGTGGATTAACTATTTCCTTGTACTTTGATTGTTCCAAAGGTGTTACACTCATGGAGGTGCCACTATTTTCAACCTTTGCATCTGTTTTCAATGATATGCAACTAGCATTATAGTAAAATAGTCCTTACACTAACTTAATTTAAGAATATACCATGTTTGCAAGAGCAGTTCTTTATTATGAAAACAGAGGAAGTTGTGGTTCGCTCATCTAAAGTGTATATGACAACAAAGCAAGATACAAAATATGTTTGTACAAGTAAAACTATGTAGCAGAAGTCATACGAAACCATAAAAACCTATTAGTGACTTGTGTCATGATAATGTAAGAAAGGATATCAAAATTATATTGTGGTTTAAATATTTGTGTTGTTGTGTCCGTGCAGCTATAGCAAAGTACTATGATTTGAATGGCGTTGATAGAGAAAAGTGCCAGTTCACCACCACAACTACTATCTTTATGATTTTTGTTCAATCAGTTGGTTTTTTTGTTAACATTCTGAACTTTCAGAATATAAAACCCTGTAATTCATGTGGATTTCTGCAACTTGAAAGATTTAGTTCAAATCGAGATAACATTTTCAGTAAAAATGGATTTGGTATCTTACTAATTAAATGGCTATGTAACTGTTAATTTGATTTGCTTGAGTTTCTGATACACAAAGTTCTTATGTAATTCTTCTTTTTTACAAGTATGCATAGAATAATTGATTCCATGTATGTGGTACCCCCCAGGAAAACACCAATGTATACAATCCGCATAACGTGCATTTTGGGTATTCTTTTTGTTCATTTGTTAACACTTTACCTTGGTATATATTCGGTGTAAATTGATGTGTGACCATCAGATCTATGCTCAGATATTTGAGTTATATTGATGAAAGAAGTTGGGACCTTTATTATTTCCACCATACTGGATATCATATTCATTATCCTTCGATTTGAAACGCTTCCCTAGTATACCCTCTTAAGTACTGGTCTTGACTCATTGTAGCAACAAATGCCTTTTTTATTGTGCAAATCCGTACTTCTGAAATGTAGAATAATGATCAGCTGAGTGAACTACTTTCAAAAAGTTATATTTGAAAACGAAACTGACCTCATGTGTGTCGGAGTCTAAAATTATACAAAAAGAAGGGTATATTAGTACATTAGTTATTGAATCTTTGGGCAGAATACCCAAATTAGATATTTTAAAAGTATCTTTTAGGAAAATGGATATTAAAATAGTATCATATTTTAAAAGTCTTTTATACCCACAAAAAAGAAATTATGGGTTATATAACCAATTAATTGTAAGACTTGACATTCCACACTTCTTCCAAACTTGTAATGGCTTGAATTCCACCATAAGACTCATTCTAAGTGACATGTGAATAATAACTTGCACCAAGTCTATTTTTGAACTGATTTTAAGGCAGTGATTTCTACTTTCACTTATGAGAAGCTACTTTCATTTGTGATAACAAGATAGGAATAAAATTAATTTATTCTACCATGACTGACTAGTCTTTTCTACATACTTATAGAGAAAGAAAAAAACTAGCCAAGAGGTTAGCAAAGAAAGGTGTTAGCTTAGTCTGAAAGAGATTAAAAGGTATATGTCAAGATGGGTTGCACTGACGCGGGCACAATGACGTAGACACGGCGCGGGCACAAATGCGAATGCGAATAAATTATCAAAAAATTAGGACTTGGATACGTTATGAATTCCGTGATATTTTTTACTAAAATGTATATATAAGGAATGTAATTTCTCAACAATGCTAATAAATTAATTATAAACAACAAATTTGTATAAGAATGAACATATATACCAATGCATATGATGTCACTGATATGTCTGACGTGGAGACGTGCACGTTCAAATATCGGACGCTAGTGTGACACGGACACGTGACCATTTTAAGTAGGGCTGTACAACGGACGGGCGGGCCGATTTTGGGAAAAAATCAACTACCAACCCGTCTATAGGCGGGTTTTGAAAATCAAAACCAACTACCAACCCGTCCATAGGCGGGTCGGTTTCGGGCGGGTTCGTGTTTTTTTTTGCGGTTTAACCCGCATTGCATTGACAGACAGAAAATCTCATGAACAGTTTGGAACATTTCACCTAAGAGTAACACTATCTCAAGTCTCTATTGAAATTCCAAATCACCATTACCATTCATGGCCATTTTAGGATAGTATCAAACTAACACTTTGAACTCCTTTAGAACTCAATTTGCTAAACCAACAAGAAGCCCTAAATTTATAATCAAACTCATAAAACAGATGAAGATATCTAGTAACTAAAAGCCATCTAAAGATAGTTTGACTGAAAGTAGATGTTCATTGCTTACAAGACTCTAAAAGGAACAAACAAATATAACCTTGGTAGCTTTATAGCCAAGTGAAGACTAGAGCAAAAGAAAGCAATTAAACTGCAACATATCTTGAGATAGAAAAGAAAGGAAAAACAAAATCCAGGACAACAGGCATACAATCTAACCCAAGTACAAAACACTCCAAACCCTTGCTTATATATTCAAAAACCCTAAGATGAATCAAATTTATGTGAAAAGTGTCAAAGAAACCTTTCAGTCTCAGAGCATAAAGGAAGCAAAGAGAATATATACATCAGCTAAATTTGTGTATTGATTGGCATTTCATTGCAAATGTATTATACACAAAGCAGGCAATAATCCAGAAAAGTTTGAGATACCAAAACCCCTTTTGTGAATTTAATGTTTGTTGATCATGTAATGAACTTGGTATGGAGAAACACATATTATGCATGCAAAACAAACAAATAAGAAAACCAATTAAACGATACCACCAGTATTTCCAGTTTGAGACAGAAGTATTGATAAACCCCAATTTCTGATGAACCCTAATTTTCCCAAAAAATAATAAACCCCCAATTTCTGATGAAACAATGAACCCCTACCTTGTTTGTCTGTTGTAAGCTTTAAGTTGTATGTTGAACTTGATTGTTGATTGATAGACACATTTTTGTGTCTAAATTGCGCTCGATTTTCTATTTTGTTAGTGTTCGATTTTGTACTTTTATTGGTTTTTTGTGTTTTTATAGGTATTGTGGAGAAATGAATAATCTGGAAAAAAATCGGCTCAAAACGTTGTTAAAGGCACTCGAAAAAATTACTAAGGCACTAGGGGAGAAGTGATCAAGGCACCCACACTTTGTATTGGGGGCACCCCCTTTTGGTTTCAAAATTCCGATTAAGGCGGGAAAGTCTTTTTATTTCGTGAAGAACTTCTGTTGGCTTATGTTGCGTGATTTTGAGAGAGTTGGGTAATTAAAATTCACCCAAAGTGAATTAGACAACCAGAATATCATAAACACACGTCACAAACGTGTTTTGGCCGGGAAAATTGGTCGGCAGAAGTGAATTTGGACGGAAAACCGAGTTCCTCCCTGTTTCAGTTCCACACGTAATTAGAGGATGATTTGAACGTGTTTTATGATTCCTTATCAACTTAGAAGACTTCCTAGGGTTTAGTAACCCTATATATATCAAAGAGAATTGAGGAAATCGCATAGAGGAGCTGCCAGAAAAGAGAAAAAAGCAAACAAGAAAACTGCTGCTGCTGCGAAGAAGAAGATGCTGAAGAACATAAGACTGTCGCTGAACTGTCATTCTTTCTGTCGCTGTTTCAGTCGTATCTTCAGCTGCTAAGGAAGTCTTATTTCTACTGCGGTATCAGTCCATTCTTTTTTCCTGTTTCCTTTTATTTCTTCGGTAACACTGAGATCACTTCACTGTAACGTTTTAAATACGTCTCAAAACTTCTGTGTTACTCCTTTTTCACTATTGTAAGCACCTTTTGAGCGATGAAAGTCTATTTTGAGTGTATTTCCATTACAATGAGCTAATCACCATCACTGGGGCGACGGAGGAAGCCGTTACCAATAAATGTGGTAACTTCTATTTTAATTATATTTATTCTACAATTCTTTTATTATTAATTGCTTGAATTAAAATTGAAAAAATGGTTTTTCTCAAATAATTGTGTTTTCTTCTGATAGGTCATACTTGGTTTTTAAACTCTTGATGTCTCATGCTCTTGATTAACAATTATTCTTTCAAAAACCTATCTTTGGCATATTCAGATTCAATTGAATATAAGAATTGTTAGATGTTATCACTGAAGTATTGGTCAATGGTGGAATCTTAAGCCCTAGTTTTTCTTCATCCATTTTAAAAATCAAATTGGTGTAATTCTCTTTATTTTCTGTTATTAAAAATTAGGTCTAGAAATTAAATCTTCACAAGTCCGAGAATCAAACCTATTTCAAAACCGTATACCAATACGGTGGGCGAGTTCGGTTTAAAAACCTGTGGTTTTATCAGATACGAGCGGGTACGATTTTTCGGGACGGTTCCTGTGCCCTAATTTTAAGAGTGTATGTGCTACATAGATGTCAAGACTTCCATTTTTGGTCAATCTCGAGCTTACTCACCAGACTCATGCAAGGTTATCACAAATTTTACTGAGATTCACGAATTTACGCTCCTAAGTGAGACCCGTTATGGGACTGCATTCCTAACTTTTGGAGAAATACGCTCCAAATATGGGAGATTCGTCTTACTATTATCCCTGAGAAAATCATGTCAGAAAGAAAGAGATGGTTACACGAGTGGAGAGGAAAAAATAAAATTAAAAACCCTAGGATTTGTACTTGGGCCAATTTTAAGTAAGAAGTTATTGTCTTTATTCACCGGGCATAAGATAGCGCCCAAGCCCAACACCTTCTCTTATTCCTCAATTTTTCCATATATTGTCTAGCCCTTTATTTCCACCTCCACTTCCACTTCCACTTCCACCTCCACCTCCACCTCCACTTCCAAGTTCACAGGATACAGAAGCACAAAATCGATTCCAGAAAGCTTGACATAATAACAAGAGACAAAATAAGTAAATAACTGAGAGATATATCATAGGAAACTACAATATAGGCATTTTGTCAAGATTTTCTTAGTATTTTTTGTTTTATTTATTATGAAAATTAGTAGTTCAACGAATATATCTATAAAACTTATATACACTCCCGATTTGCTCTCAAAATTTCATTTCTAAGAAATTTACGAATCTTAATTTTGATCTCTCTCCCGTTCCCGCTCCTAGTGATTAAGGTCTCGAATCTCCCAATCATTCATTACAAACTTGTTTATTTGGCCATTGTAAGTGTCTGCCTTATGAATATGGATGGTCTCTAGTGTTTTTTGAGCCCTGAATTGGGCATTTTTTATAATTTCTTTTGTGCTTATTTTTCCTCACAAAGTTTAAAAACTATCTTAAAAAATAAAAATAATTAGGGTACATAGTAAAATAAAATAGGGAGATATTGAATATTTTTCTAAGAATTATCCATTTATTTTTGTTAATGACTAATTTGTCCCTAGTCAACTAGTACTGATTAATCGTATAAATTGTTAGATTAGTCTAGTTATTATTTATTTAAAAATAAAAATAATAAAATTTAAAATTTTAAAAATATATATATTTTATTTGTTTTAAATCTTCTTAAGAAAAAGCAAACAATCAATAGCCTAGATTTCGACTTGTCTGCTGATTATAACCACATTAGAAAGTAGTTCTGAAATTAAAATTAATAATCGGTAGATTTTAATATACATATCCGCGGATTATATGCATATTGGTCATGTTTCAAATTCAATTGCAGAATCAGCAGGTAATTTTGGTATACTTGCTGATTGTGGTAGATGTTTTTCATAAATAAAAATCACAAACTACAATCGACAAGATTATCATCCAAATTATTGTCGACTGTGATGTTGTTTATGAGCCAGAATCGACAAGTATTAAGTGGCTTACCTGTCGATTGTGGATGTTGTTTTTCATAAATGAAATGAAAATAAATTGAAAATTTTAGGTTTCAAGGATATAAACATAATCTCAACTAATGAGGATAATTTTGTATTTTTCCTATTTTTAGACACCCTATATCTCTTATACCTGGACGAGAATAAATTAGTAGTCCCATAAAATTTTGAGGTAACCCTTAAGTTTGTGAGGCTATTTTGGCGGTTTATTACAAAAGAGAGGATCGAGCAAAAAAAATACATGACGGCAAACAGAGGGTACAATTTGTTTGGGAATGTACCATTCCAAAAGTAAAAAAATGTTCTGTCCTAATAAAATTTATTACACCCTGAGTGAATTGGTACCATGCTAGCAATCTTGAATTTGCAAAAAGCTTAGAAATCGAAGGAGACAAATTTTGATTTTGTGCAACATGAATAAACAAAATCTAACCGAATAAAGCCCGTACAATTAAAACACATTGTTTACAATATAGGGGGTGTTTGATAAAAATTATGATTATCATTTATGATTATAGATAATCATAAATTAAAAAACGATTATGCTATTAATTATTTATTTAATAAATTTTAACAAACATATTTTTAGAATAATTGATTATCTTAGAAAAATGCTCTCAAAGAGGAGAGGAAAAAATGATGATCTAAGAACTTTTTTTTAGTCCACTATTGTTTTTTGTTTCTCTCTTGATAGTTTAGAGAAAATAAGGAAAAAAATCTAATTCATTTTTGTTAAAAAAAAATAAATTGATTATGATAATTTTTATAAGCAACTTTTTTCTACTTATAAAAATAATGTGTTTTTTTAATTATGATTAAAATAATCAGTTATTATAAATTTTAATAAACATTTATATAATGGATTATGAGCTGGATAATTAATTATGGGATCATAATCCATTATAATAATGGTTACCAAACACCCTCTATAGGTATACAGAAACTTAATGCACCAATAGGTCCAATACAATTGATTGCTACGTACAGAAACCAAACCCCAAACGGCCAAACACATACCAATTCTTGCATCTAAGCTATAGACATCTCTTGTGAAGCCTGGAAGCAGCTAGAGCTAATAATAACACAAACATAAGTGATGCAACCAAGGACAAAATGATAGATGCAGCTGCATGGTGACAGTAACTATCAAATATATGACACACTTTTTTCCACTGTGTGTGTGTGTTCCCACGGTACCCTAAAACACCAACAGCAGCAGCAGCTCCATTTGCGGTGAAAAGAAGCGATAGAATGATTAAGTCGAGGATAATGACTGCTAGATCCAATCCCTTCGATCCAAATTGGTTTCCAATTGCTAATATTAGAGAGAGAGCTGAGTAAACACAAGCTGAAATGTTTATCACCATGAAGAATCTGTTCATGAGTGTTGTCAGATAAAACAGTAAAAAAAAAGGTCAAATCAGTGAGAAAAAAGAAGAAGAAAGGAACGTGTAGAAATTGAAGAACTTACACGAAAGCAGACATGTATTGCCACTTAGCATGAGCTTCAATACTAATTGGTGGTAGATTAGGAAGAAGAGTAATAGGAACAGTCTTAGTTTGCTTACCAACAGCCATGACTATAACAGCTACCAAAGTCGTAGCAAAGGCTAGAAACCTAAGAATGTTATCAGAAGTTGCAACACTCCTTTTGTTAGCCCTATTGCTTCCATTTGTTGTTGGTGTTCCATCTATGGGATTCTTGTATCCAGTACTCTCAGCCATTTCTATTGAGAGAGAAAGAAAGAAAGATAATGTACTGTGTATTGAGAAAGAGATGGCAATTATTTGATGAGACAATGATGGTGAAGAGATATGGATTTAAATAGTGTTAGAAGAGACAAGAGGTTCGGTCAATATTAGGTGTGAAATTGAATGCAGCCTTTTAGAGAAGTAATAATCAAGGAAGTGTTATGAGGCGCTTGTTGGGGTGATCTGCCTTTCTTAGGTTAGGTAAGGAAGGTTTGCATTGAATAATCTTTGGCTGCTACAGAAAAAGCCCCAAAAAACCAAATTTAATAAGAAAGACGTTATACATTTATACCGTTATAGTTGCATGATTGATAACGTAGTTGTCAAAGTTAGTCGTGTCACAAAATTGTGTCTATATTGAATTGGATGAATCTTTTTTTTAAATCCTTTGATGAATCTGTGGGTTATTAGATTGTATTATTAAATTTGATGAATCAATTGTAATCATTGTAGTTAGAACTGGAATAATCAGAACTATTCTAGTTTAATCATGCAACTATAACGGTATAATGTAACATGGTGAATCAATTTAATAAGACAACGACTCAATTTAGCAACGGCGTTACATCTGTTGTAACGACCCACTATCGTTGTAAGCCCGTTCAACAACGGAAATGGTCTGTTGCTAAATGCTAACTTTGGTGTAGTGACTTTTTACTTCCGGATCATATATTGTTGCAGACTCAATTCTAGCTGCAAGGAATTTTCTTAAAACACTTATTGCATCATCCTCAAGCTCTACCTTTTGAATAGGTGCTTGATCATTATTAAGATTAAAACTTGAGTAAGCTACACTAGTGTCATCAAATATCCCCAAAGATTGGTCTTTTTCAGAATCACCATTGATCAATTATTCAATTATTGTGCACAGGAATGTTAGAATGGTTTTGGCTTTGAGACCAAATTTCTTCTTCTTTCATTCCTTCCTTATATCGATCAATACAGATCCTTAAATTATCTGCACCTTTTTGAAGTTCTTGGAGTGATTGATTAATGCTCTGTCGATGTTGATGTTGTCCATGATAATATTTTCATGTGAAATTATTCCATCATGGTATACATCTGTTCTTCAACACTAGAAGAAATATGATTAGAAGCATAACTATCCTCCCATTCTTGTGATTGTTCACTTACATACCTGCTGTAAGGTTGTTGGTATGTATGAGAATAACCATAAGGTTCCGTTGGATATTGATCATAGACAAAACATTGGTTTTGATTATACTCTTGGTATGGTTGGTACTTGTCAAAAGATTAGAAATAAAACCAAATTGATTACCATTACTATTTGCTTGATACTGCGCTTCGTTCATGTTATTTCCGAAGGAAACATGATGAATCACAAGGATAAAACATCAAATCTAAAAAGAAATTTAACAAAATAAAAGTGATACTTACAACCTATTTTTGAAATTGACCTCCCACTTTTGACAAGTGACGAATTCCTTCAACAAGTTATTCACACCACAAAAAACTAAAAATATGAAAAACACTAAAACAAAAGCGTAAAATAGAACTAAAAGAAATCTTAAACAAAAACAACTGCTACTGCTCGCCGGCAGCGGCGCAAAAATTTGGTGTAGAATTACTAATCTAAATTATATTAATTAAAACAAAGTTAATAAAGATTGATATTAAGGGAAGAAAATATTGATTTGAGGTTTCATCTTCCATCACCAAACAAGCTCTTCAATCGATTAGAGATAACGTTCAATCCTTTTCATATCAGTAACCCTAGAGCATCCTATCACAGGCATACTCCGGCAAAACTCCTTGTATCATCAAAGGAACAAGAGCCAGTCTTTGAATCCTTCTCACTGAATAACTTGGCGCAAGATCCACTCAAGTTTAACCCAATGAAAGAAATGGTCTTCATGAGTTGAGGTTATTCTAAGAAATCTGGCGCAAGGGCCACACAGATTTAACTTAGATTAAGCTTCTACACATAATCACATGGCAACATCCCATCATTAACAACTATGCCGTGCTACTTGTGATTAGAGTTCTTCGACAATTCCGGATCTCAAACCTTAGTTTAGCTTTAGATATGAATACATGACCATTCAATTTTCACCTTAAACGAACATGTCTTCAATCATACATGGCGATATAAAAAGTAGAACATAAACGATAAAGAAGATCATTAACATTAAAACTAACTATCCAGATCGATTTACATGTCTAGGAATTCCAACTACATACCCAACCAATAAAACAAAATTACCTACTCATGGATTTACTAAAACCCATGGAAAATATATATAAAAAAAGAATGGTTTCCCCCCTAAGGGAAAAACCCTAGGTTTTTTATGTAGAAGATGTGATATGAGAGGTAGGAGATAAGAGATTACTTAAAAGATATATTATTTGAGCCTTAGATGTCTTCTTTTATAGCCTTCAATGTTTGCCCCCTGAAGTATCCTCTCTTTCTAGGGTTTAAAATCCTCCCGGGACCGTATTTTCCTTGTTTTAGAAAACCAAACGCGTGGCAAACTATCCAAGTTTTGGTTCTTGAAAAATAGTTGAGCAGGGTTTGGAAACCCTTTTATTTTGCAAATTCAAAATGGTACGGTTTGCAAACTTCTACGGTCTGTGAACTAAATCTTCAATATTATCTTGTTTTGCTCATAACTTCTTCGTCCGATGTCGGAATGACCTAGTTCTTTTTGCGTTGTCTTCGTATTTCAATTCTGTTCAAGAAGATGATAAGAAATTCTGGATTTGAACGAGTTGAAATTGGTATTTGTCCCTTCTTCACCTGTAGAACTTGACTTCCTTATTTATTTCATGTCGTAATGAACTCCTTTCTTCTTCTTTGGTTGAATAGACTTCAAAACTCCTAAGAAACTCAAAAAAAAAAAGTATGATGATATGAAAACTAAGAAGAAAGCAATGAATTAGAGTAACCAACTAATGAAAATAATGCACATATCACCTATCACTAATTTAATTCATGTAATAACAACAATTCCTTAATCTGGATGAATTACAATGATATATTCTATAATGAAGAACCTATCACCGGCCTTATAGTAAGTTGATGGAATCTCAACGAGGTTTTCAGGAAAACTCTTATTTTTGGTTTTTTCAATTGAGAATTTTTTATTCTCTTGTTTCAAATTTAATTTTTTGATGACATGGATAAAAAGGAAAAAATAACTATCTGCCATTAAGTTTGGAAAGTCAGAATCGCTATCACTCAACGGTTATTGAGCGGGTCAAGTAGAAAAATTAAAAGAAAAAACGGAAAATGATTTTGAAGTAAAATAAAAAAACTCATATTCACATAGTATTTTTTAGTAATGGCTAATGTGTCTCTAATTAATTAGTGTTAATTAATTGTGTTATTTGTTAGATTAGTTTAATTATTTTTATATTTATATTTATATATTTAAAAATTGTAGTTATAAAAAAAATTATTTGCTTAAAGATTTCAGTAAAATTGATGCAGCAAAATTAAAGCAAAAATAAAATAAAAATAACTAGCGAAATCCGTTGAAATGATACAATAAAATTGATAGGTGCATCAAAAACTAGTCTGTTTTACTAAAACAGTAAAAAATCAGTCAAAAAAAGGTAAAGTAAAAATTTAAATTTACGTTTCCCGATGCTTTTTATAGTTATATTACATGCGTGAATGTTAAGCTTGTACGCCTTTTATATAAGTATATAGGTGAATTGCTTAAATGTGTGTTACAACAAAAAAGAAGATAAGTATAATTATTATAAAATGAGTTAAAACTTTAAGTGCTCAAAATTTATATATAATTAAATTTAAGCATTACCTTAGAAGATAATTAAATATAATAATAAAAAATCGTAGGATTATAATAACTAAAGGTCATGGTCGAAATTAGAAGTTATGTAGACACACCAGAAAACTTTTGGATGGAAAATTAATCAACTATAAAGATTAAAACTCAGCGACAGGGTTCTGGTCGTTGACGATAGTGTCTCAGCCGCTCGACCGAATCTCTAACGCAATGTGTAAACTGGTAAATTTACCAGTTTTTCCGGCAGATTTGCCTATTTAGAGCAAAACCAGTGGGGTGGGTATATCGTCTAATTTGGCAATTACCACCTCACAGTGGGATGGACAAACCTAAAAAATGACTTGGAAAATGGGTATATTGGGGAGTTTGCCTATCGAGGCTCAGATTAAGTCGATCGTCTTAGTTTGAGACGATCGACTTAGATTGAGCCGCTCGGCCTAGCATAGGCCGAGCGGCTCAATATGATTCGACAACGATCGAATCTCAACGACTCTCATCCAACGGCTATGATTCTCTCCCCTATAAATTCAAACATTTTCAACTCCAAAATCACACCTTCTTCACTTAAAAAATCTTCTATTTTCACTTCAATCTTAATCTTTCCATCTCAAACTCTTCTTCTCAACTTTTGTTTAAAAAATTCAGAAGAAAATGAATACCAGAGTGCATGCTCCAAAATATACTTAAAAAGATGATTTGTAAAGCATATATTTTTCATAGGAGAGGAAATGTTCCTACTGGCCATCTCATGTCGCACACGTCTTTTTGGCAGAGGAATGTGAAATAAAATTAGTAGTTTTTTTTTATAGAATAATTTTGATTACATAAACAGTTAGTTTCTTAATCTCAATTTAAATTACAAAATATTAAATAAAACGAAACTACATTCTTAGGCCAGTGGGGTGGGTAATGCTCCGATACTGAGGTGGGTATTGGCCCTGGTCCAGTAAATCCCCAAAGCGACTTGCTCCTAGTTGAAATCCATCGTCAGATTCAATGAAATCACATGTTTGAACTGGAGATGTGCCAAAGTCTATATGTCTTTTGTAATCTTGTGGACTGCCACGAAGAGACCTTGGTTGTGGAGGTTGCACATGATATGAAGATTGTTCTTGTATTTCTCGCTATTTCCCTGATGAGAAGATGTTGGTCCAAAATTTCTGCAAGATAAGGACTGATGCTTGTGGACTGCGTTAATGCCTACAACTGTTCGGTGTACATACGTCTAGTTAACTGATCTCTTAACTCCATTTGGTTCAAATATTCTACCAATTGATCAACAGAGGTTGTTGTGCCTATATAAGAATTAGGTCGCTTCATACCTTGCGAGACAATTGGAATTATCTGACGCTCTCATTGTAGATTATAGGTCTCGATCTCCCAACTCAATTCTGGTAAATCGGAACCAACCGATGAAAAACAAGGTGCAGAAGATCCTCGTGGGGGGGATGATGAGGTAGAAGCTTTTGCCGAAGGACAACCAATTAAAGTTGGAATCGATAGTGCGGGTTGTGTCGGTATAGTCAAGTCCGATCTTCGTCTTCCTATTGGGGAAATATCGATCCCATAGATATTCATAACAACTACATTAATTACCGGATTCACGACTGATTTGTACCGTTGGTCGTATGCATATTCGTTACAAAGTCTCCAATAAAGATCATGCCTTCTCCATCCCCGATTCCTTCGAATTACATATTCCGTTCCCAGGACGGTTGATGTTGGAAGATTTTTGGGAATACCATGTGCACCCACCAACTGTCTAGTACATCTCTCCCCAAATAATAGACACCAATATCTCTGAGTTGACTCGTATGGATTTTCTCCTATAAAATGTTGATATAATTTATTAAATAGAAATGCCTTTAAACCGGCATTAGGAATCCCCAAACCTCTTAGATCAGTATGCTTGCCTGTTGTTACTTGAAAATATAATGGAAGTTCATCTTTATATCGTTCATTTTCCAACCAACCTTGTTGGTCAAATGGAACATTTTGTCCCTGACCGGAAGGAATCACAAGCAAGAAATACAAATCTAATGGTGTTATTCCTGAAAAAACATTAAAATTGTTAATTTCATATATGAATCGTATCTTTTGCATAAAAATTATAAATCAAAATATATGACTCACCTATTTCGAAGTTATCAAAATGAAACGTGTGTGTAGTATGCCACAAACGTTCCAGCATCATATATATGAATTTGACCGAATGTCTCTTCGCCTCCATATGGTACAAAGTCCTCCAAGAAAATCTATTCACAATAATTTTAGCACTTTCGGGTAGAGCATCATAAACTGGTTTTATTTCATACCAACCACCTCTTGCTTTTTGATCCTTGCCATCTCGCTCTGCTACTGAAGATGCATGACCTTGACTCGCGGCTAATTCTCGACTGGAAACTAAATTATGATTGTTCTCTTCATCCGGAAATTCTTGTTGAGTCGGTAGATGTTAAGTATACCTATTTCTGGGTGCTTTTCTATTTCGATTTCGACTAATATTTTGAGATTGAGACTTTTTTTTTTTGAAAAATAATAATTAGAGAAGCGAAATATGAAGAGTTTGTAGAGAAGATTGTAAAGAAAATTGATTTTGGTGTGAGTAGAAAAGATTGAATTTGGGTTGAATTTATAAGGGAGGATTTTATGGCCGTTGGATTAGAACATTAGGATATTACCGTTATCGAGCCAACCTGAGTTACTCGGCCTATATTGAACCGAGGCTCAGTGCAACAATTCAAGTTGGCTCGACCCGTTCATTTGGTACGTAGCTATCGAGAAAGTATGATGGCATCTTTTTATTTTTTCTCCACTGCTTAAAAACAAGTTTACCCCACCTAGCTTGACATTTTAGCAATAATATCTTCTGGAATTGCTCTTATCATATGCATAATAGCTCCAAACGGACAAATAAATTATTTGCTATCTGCATAGGCTCATAATTACTCCCTCCGTTTCAGGAAAAGAGTTACTTTCTCTTTAAATTTTTGTTCCAACAAAAGAGTTACTTTCATTTTTCAACATAACAAACTTTCAAAACTACCCTTATTATTTTAAGAAATGTTATTATTCTCATTATAAAGATATAAGTAGTATTAAACTTTTTGTTAGGATAAATCTGGAAATAAATTATAAAAGTTATTCTCTCTCATCTTACCTTAACAATTGTGCAAATAGAAAAAATAACTCTTTTCCTGAAACGGAGGGAGTATTATTTTTCTCAGAAGTAGAGGGGTGTAGATTTGTCCTAGTCCCTAGACTTCTTGCTCTGGGACCGTTCTAAGATTCTAAATGACACTCTACACGTGCTTTCTTAGTTGTAAGTTGTAACCACAAATTGAGTAAATCCAATATTACCACGTGCTTAACTCACAAAGCAAACCCTAAATCCCCAACTCTTCTTCTTATAGTCCCTTTTTGCTGCCAAGCAACAACGGCAGTGAAGATCTACATGTCAACGGATCAAGATCTAGATCCATAAAGAACAAGGTATTCTATTTTTATCATTTCATTGTCTAAATTCATTATTGTTTACAAAATTAAAGTCGTTCAAATGTGAAGTTGGATTTCATTTATAAACAGATCCAATCTAGTGTTGGGAGCAGATTGCAATGGAGGAATCTGTTATTGTCTATGACTTGAATAATAGGTTTAAGATGGTAATGATGTTGTTAATTAGTGGAGTGATTCTGATGAGTAAGAAGAAGAAAAGGAAAAACAAAGTGTTTGATCATTTGTTGTTTGGTTTGTGCGGCCTCGGAAAATTATCACTAAAGGGTATCCTACATTGGACCATCACGTTGTCTTAACATCTGGATTTCAAATCTTTTTATGGTGTGGTTTAAGGTAAGTCTTAACACTAATGAATTTGATCATCCATTAGAATTCATTTTATTTACTGTTTACATTTCTTTCTATGCTTATTTCTCTATATTTTTTATAATGTCAACTCTATTTCTTCCAGGGGTGTAAATTAGATGTTAATTCTAAGCGAGTAACAACTCAGTTTCTATTAACAAAAACCCACAAAGACCTGAAAGAAAGAAACAATGATTTTTCAATGGATGAAAGAGGCATCATTATGGTTGAAAGATACATCATGATGCTAGTAGCTACCCTTATAGCATTTGTAACGGGGAGTAATAGATAATCCAGTTCTTTTTTGAACAAAAAGAATCATGAAATGAAAGACATAGATGTCATGCAAAAGTAGGAAAGCTAGACACAGATCATGCTAGAGTTGTGAAGCAACTAGTTGGTTAAATGAATGTAAACATTTCTGGTGCCAAATCATAGTTGAATATTTGTGATATCACAATTCATTGATCTAATTTGTAAGTGTTTGTACAAGCACAGCTTTGGAATTTACTGAAATACTTCCTTGTAACTGTTTTTGAATATTTCACTACAATTTGATATGCATAAGTTCAATGATTCTCTTCTCAGAACTTGATTTGCAGAATTCTAATATTGTGTTTAAGTGATAAATATAATAACAATATGCTTGTAGAGAGGTGTTGAAGCTCCTTGTAAGATTTTAGCACAACTACAAGCACCTAACAAGAGCACAACTGAGGAACCCAATTAGCATTACCATGGGCAACCTCTGGCCATTGAGAATGGGCTTTCATTGTTCGTCACTTTGATGCAAAACTGCAAACTACATAAATTTTGAGCTTCTCTCGTTTCTTTACTGCTAAGGCCTCCTCTGTTTTCAAGCATGAATTTACTTTAGCACAGTGGACAAACTCTTGACTTGAGACTGCCCTGACCTTTTGTACCGCTAATCTCGCCGACTAACAACAATCAGTCATGGTCTTACACTCTTAATTAAACTTTTATGATAACAAAACCCATCTCATATAACTACTAATACTTCCAATTTCTCTTCTAATTTTGTCTTAGCTAGCATACAAAACCTCTATTTTTTCCTCATAAATCCTAATTTTAGCTCACTGGGTATCCGATTTTTACACTTTTACAGCTTAATATTAGTTAAATTTCCAAGTTTAATCCACCTTGCAGTTACTTTACTTTTACAAAATGATTCACATATGAGAAATATTATACCTTCGTGCTTCGAAGAGTGATTCTAGGAAATATTGATCCCAATTTCACATGATAAAAATCTAATAACGCTCCCTTTAGCTCTTCTGAATTAATATACCAGTTAGTATATGCTTGCAATTTCACTATCCTGATAGCAGCAGAACTGAGGTCATCAATCAAGTAAATAAAATTACAACCACACTCAAAATTCTCTAAGACTTGAGCTGTTACCTGGGATTTATTGACACAGAACGACGGAGGGTATAAAATTTCCAAATTCTGTTTCTCAAATAGCCCATACTCTGAGAATTAAGTTTTTCTTTTTTGCAGTAGAGTACCCCATACTCAAAGAATCAAAGATCCCCTCCCCCGTATTAAAATTTTTTCTAAAGCATATAAATGCAGTTAAATAGTATTTCTTTCGTCCCAAAAAAAATAAATGATATTTTCATTTTTTCAATTCAACCTATTTTTAGATAAAACTAAAAAAATAAAAATATTCTTTCTGGAGAAATATTACTATCACTTTTCCATTTTAACCTAAAAATAGGTCAATTTAAAAAAGTGATAGTAACTCTTTTCCTGAACGGAGGTAGTACCATTTTTAGTGAAATATCATTTTTTTTAGGACGGATAAAGTATATAATAAAAAAATACAAGTATCAATTTTTATGGGTCGTAGATGATATGAATTAAGTGAAGTTTTAAAAAGAACTGAAACAAGAATCGACGGCTCTGAGATTTTGCTTCCCCGAGAGAAAATCTCAGTTATTGCCCCATGTAATGACTTACATTACCTGCTCAAATGATCCAGGAAACCTCCCGCTAAGATCAATATCATCGGGGAGCTCGACAAATCGGCTAAGCGGCTGGAGATACAATATACCTCAGCTCAGTAAACCACTTTTTGCAAATAAGAGAGAGCATTGACGATATTTAGACACCACTGCGACGTAAGGACTGTATAAAAGAGTAGACTGGAAATTTCTCCCAATTATAACTAACTTATCCAAGGTATTGCACACAGTAAAGAATTTATGCTATTGCTAACAACTTAAGAAAAAAAATAAAAAAAAAAAAGCAATCAGGAGACTCAGGACTAGTAAATTTAGTTTATTTAGCTGATAATATCATATTTAATCCTGTAATGAACAGACACCACTCAAATGCCACGCAGTTCTTACAGCAGAGTTCTCAATCTGGCATCCATGACGTGATTGACCACGCTCTTGATTCCGCTTCTCCCTTAACCCTTGCTCAAGTTTCAGCTCTTCCATAAAACGATCGTTGTCCTAGACTTTCCCTTATCTTTCTCCTTTGGTTTCTCCTCTTCCTATAAATTTGATGCAGAGCTATTAGCGGTAGATATGTGCTAAATTGCTAAAGTATAAAACACCAGTGGCAATATCATACGGACTTACTATAGTGGTAAAATATCTAGATACATATGTCAATATTTAGAGAAGAGGGGTCATGATGTCAAGATAAAAACAAAGCACCATAGAAGATCACTTGGTCCAACATGATTGACGAAATATCCATCACACCGGTCCATGATGACGATAGTGGAAAGTAAGAAGATGGATCAACGATCAAGCTAGAATAAGAGAATAAGGCATTAAATGCTGCTACACAGCACGCATGATGTGATCAGTAGCATTTAATGCACCTGACACAACTCGGGGAAGGACTCTCGCTTCGTACCAAGGCCAGAAATGGACCCACCTCACATCCCAGAAGATGACTGCAACGAAGCGATGAGATTCTAAGCTAACCAAGGAGAAACCCGCGAAGAGAATCGGCATATGGTTCTGGCGAATCGAGTACTAAACCCAGAAGTGAAAGACAACAACTTAGGTATTTATGTTCAACATTGTAGTTTGGTTGTGTGAACCCCTCTTTTTGTCTATAAATACTGAACTCAACTAAGAGGGGAGGGGAGGTTTTTTAGATCATTGAAAGAAGAGTGATAGCAAGTTTGAGAATATTATTTGAAGTGTTCTTGAGTGAGAGTGATTTAATACCATTGTAAGCTGAATATTTTCTTAAATAAGATCAAACCCTTTTACTCCCGTGGACGTAGGTAAACATAACGAACCACATATTTCTTCTGTGAGAATATTATCTTTATATTTATAGTTTACTCTTTCTTTCACCTGCATAAGATTGAATGGTAGGATATAGGTAGTTAGATTTTATACAACTACATTTTGGCGCTAGAAAAAAGGATTGTTATCTTGTTGAGTACCTTTGTGGTTAAATTTTTCACAAGGAAGTGATATCTACAAGCTCCAAAGTGTCACTGACCTTTGTTGAGGCTAAAAGAACTCCTGATGAAATTATTTATGTTGTTTTTTACTTTGGTAGTAGCTAATCTCTTAGATCTATAAGTTCCAAAGCGTCACTGACCTTTGTTGAAGCTATAAGAATCTTGTCGAATTACTTAGGTTACTCTTGACAACAGTATTAACTGAACTCTTATATCTATAAGATCCAAGATGTCTATGACATGTTGTTAGAAGCCTAAAGGGATCCAGGTTGTTCAAAGTTTGAGAGTACCATAAATCTGTAAAGTGTTAAAGGCTTTATCTTGAGACATAAAAATATTTATTTGCTAAATAGGAGGTTTTGCTCAATGAATGTGTAATCTAATGGTTACAAAAGAATTTGTATGAACCGGTTTTTTTTTCACAAAACTTTAAGGACACTTGGTCATTTTTCTTTCAAAACCCTAAAAGGAACTTCGAAAATATGTGGTTACAAAAGAATTTGTATATCCCAATATTTTATTTTGTCGTTTCAATGTGTCTTAGATTTCAATTACGTGCAAACCCTAAGTAAATCTTTCTTTAATTAGATTTCTGTTTCAGTTGTAAACCCTAACTAATTTTTGTTATGATTTTAATTTCAGACACCTCCAATTTCAGATAGGGCTTCTGTTTAAGATATTCAGGTAAACTAATAAATGGTTGTTTGTGGTTTTGATTTCAGACACCTCTCAGTTTTAATCTCAATCATTCTCTCAATTATATCGCCATTTTTTGATTTTGAATATGTGTTTTTGTGAGTCTAATAACTGGGTTGTTTTTTATTTTGTTACAGGAAAGGTTCATGGATCTTTAACTCGTCCTGGAGGTAGATCTCACAAGAGGATGCAATACTACAAACATTTTGTTACTGATGGTAATTTTCTTCTTGTACGCTATTCAATCATTAATCTTTCTTTTGTTTTTTGGTATAAAAATCATATATGTGAGGAAAAAAAAGGTTGTAGTTGTAAATGTTGCTTGGATGGTGATTTTGAAAGTAATTTATAATAGAATCTTATGAATGGTTATTTAAACAATTAAGAATTTTTGGATTGTTTGTTCTTGAAGATTGTTAATGTAGCTCAAGTTGTTGCATATGAATGATGTCGTTTGAGAACATGTATCATCTGTTACCAATAATTTAGAAGTGTGCTTTGTTTGTTTTTGATCGTTTTAGAAAATGGTAAAAATAGTTCGTTCACTGAGACTTGTGAAGATTCGTTTTAGACCTAATTTTGATTTAAACTAGAAAATAAGTAAAATATTTTAATAATATTGGGAAGAACTGGAACTCAGGATTCCATGAAAATCACTTCTGATTGATTTTTACAATGATTTTTAACAATTATAGCTCTTTTATTGACTCTATTTCTTTACCAAAAGTACATTTCTAAAACATTAACCGTAAATCACAACCCTGGCGCATCAAAAACTCTTAAGTCCCAGCATACACCATTAAACAAAATCACAACTAATTAAGAAAAATTATAAATCAATTAAAAATCAATGCAAAAGTCATTAAGAATCAAAAATAGTTACCATTCATTCATGAAATATGGCTTCCTCAATTGTCCCAGTGGTTGGGTTTAGCTCATCATGCTCAAAACACTCTCAAAAGATTGGTACATGGCTCAAAAGTACTTGAGAAGAAGAAAAGAAGCTAATAATAATAAAACAGGAAACCTACAACGTTTATAGGTGTTACAGATTAACTATTACAATGGAGCTTGAAGATAAATGTTGCAAAGCGAAGATAAACGTTGCTGATGGGTTGAAGAAACCTTTGCAGCTGAAGATAAATGTTGCAAAGCTGAAGATTAACGTTGCTAATGGGTTGAAGGAATCGTCGCTGTATCCCTGTTCTTCACGTTCAGCAGCAGAACTTTCATTTTCTCCTGTTTTTTTTTCTCCTGAGCCTCCCCTGCTGATTTTTCTTCCTCCTCTTTGCTATTTATAGGTTCCACAAACCCTAACAACTCATCCTTAAACGACCAGGACCCAAAAACCAATCCAAAACAAACTCAAATTCATATAAATCCGAGTCAGGGAATGAAACTCTTTTCTGGAAAAAACATGGATTTTCCACTTGTTTCATGGCTTTAAACTCTTGTAATTTACGTGTTTCATCCTCTATTGATTGTTGCTTCATGTTGATAAGGTTTAAACTCTTTAAAATTCCCCCAAAAAGCAGTTTTGAAACACCTCAGTAAATCCCACGTAAAAGAATTGTTTTCCCGCCAATTTTAATTTTTAAAACCAAAAGGGGATGCCCCTAACCAACAATGGGGTGCCTTTAGTAATTTGGTGGGTGCCTTTATCACTTTTAAGATATTTTTTCCACAAATGTTTATTTCTCAAAAATACCTACAAACATATAAAATTACACAATAAGTATAAATCGAGCACTAACAAATAATTACGGAAAAATTAGACACAAAAATGTGTCTATCAGTTTTGGGACATGCTTCTGTAGTTAAGTTGTTGTATGTAAAAAATGTATCTTCTGTTACTAGTATTATCTTTTCCATTGTTTTTGTTGATTAGTTGGGTATGCTATAATTTTCTCTAATTTTAATTGTATTTTATATGCTTGCATGACAGTGAACTGGATAAATTTTAGAATGTATGGTTCAGGTACCAAGATACTAAAACTATTTTTGTCAATGAATGAAAACACCTGAGAGTTTTCAAATGCTTATCTCGGCCATGTTCTGCTCTTTTTTTTTTCTTCTTCTATGTTGTTGTTGTTTTGAGTTTTGGATTCACTTGCATTTAATTTTGAGTCCAAACATGGAAGCTCTACTTAAATTGAGGCATACTTCATTTGTTGCATCTGTACCTTTTTTTTTGGTTTTTCTAGATTACCAAGTTCTGGTCATCAAGGGACGGTTTGCTGGTGCAGATGAGACCTCTTCAGTCCTTGTATCTCATTAAAAAATTATGTGACAGTCATATCTTAGCTTCACTAATTCTGAATTTTGATCTCTGTTCCAGATGAAAATCTCTGACTTGAGGAAATCCTGCTTTCAGGAAATCCTTTTGACATGTTAGCCTGGGACCTGGTAAGACTCTGCTTGCTAAGGTAATGGGTTATCTTTATTTTCTGCTGGGTACCATTTTTCGTATGGACCTTAATATCATTCTTGATTCTATTAATTGTGTGTGCACAGACTTCAAGCTGATGGGGGACAAGATTTCTTTACTTCATATAATGAGGTTTTTGAGAGCTTTGTTGCAATAGGTCTGCAAGAGAATCTTTTGAGGAGCAAGTAAGCATGGTGTTATCTTGGTTGGAAGGTAAGTTTCATATCACTGTGTACTTCTGCTATGTGTTGCCTTATAATTCAATCGACCTCTAACTTCTCATTGTGTTTTCTACATAGATGCGTGGTACCGATGTATCTGCACTAGATTGTCTCTCTCTTATTGCTGGAATGACCACACATATTCATGTAGGCTTTCACCCTTTTTATACTCTAAATATTCCTTTCAGCTATTTTATTTGTGTAAATCGTGTGTTTCTCATGAACATAAAGTTGGTGTTTGTAACTAGTCCTTGATTTCCTCTTTTTAAGGCACTCTCTCTAGTTTAGTATTTGTCATGGAATACTTGCCTTGTTTTCTTGCTTTCCACTTAGTATATCGATTGATCTTTAATGTACCATTTGATATATATTGAATTTTCCTTATATTTTCTCGCTCACAGAAGGCACTCTGGTCAGTTTTATGTAGCATACCTACGAATATTGGAACTGTACGGGCTTGAAAGGATATCTACATCTTACAATTCACTAGTACAAATATGGGCTTTGGTGACAGTTCAATATCCAAAACCATGGCAGTTCACAAATGAACTGTTACAATAGAAAAAGCTATGAGACATATATGACAGTTTTTTACTAAAACTCATACTAATAGCGGTGAAAAATCGTGACAGTTTTTAAATTGTTACTGAATAATCATACAATGAGAGTTTTTGTAGAAAAATATTACTAGAAAGTGATGTATAATAACAGTTATAAACTAATACTATTTTTAAGCTATTGTAACTGTTACATATAAAAACTGTTATCGAAGCTTGAACTTATAGATAACATTTCTTTTATTTACCACCAATTCCAACTATGCTGACCGTTCTGATTAAAAACTGCTATTATTCATGTAATCAACCACATAAAGCATTCTCAAACGCACGATGTAATTAGTTTGAGTCCCTAACTAGTAATGTTCTGTTTTATTAGTGGGTCTGTTCTGTAACTTTTGTTAGTGGGTCTCTCTCGACACCTTCGCCTCTCATTTTCGTTGAAACCCCCGACCCCGAGTGAAGAAGCTTAAACACAATTTCCTGATCCCATCACCCATCTCTCTTTATTTCCATTAAACTAAAATCTTAATCTCTTCCGATAATTCTTATCTTTGTACAAGCAGATCTCATTCATCTCTCTCTTCCCATGGATTTTTCTATTATAAAATTATGAGATCTCTCATCTTTTACTTCATTTTAGGGTTTCATCTTTTTCTTCAATATTCATCTCTGGATCACTCAATATCTATCTCGCTAGCTTTGAAGTTTTCCGTTTTGTTCCTGTGTAAGAAGCCATGCTTTAAAGCTCTCTCTTCTTTATCTCCATTAGAAAACCACATGAAACTCTCTATTTTTTTTCTCCAAATAACTATTATGGTCCTGAGTTACTTGATTGGGTTCTTGATGGTGGATGCAAAGATTATAAAAATTATGATTTCTTATAAGGTATAAGTTTTCGGGTTTTTTCAGTGCAATCCCTAGTTATGATTAGGGTTTATCTTAATGTTTCTACTTAGTTTGTTTTCCAGATATGTTTCTCTTTGGTATGAGGCCCTACTTTTGGATAGAAAGATCATTGTGAGTCTTTTTGTTTGATATTGTAATATTTCAAGCTTGTCATTCACCAGGTGTAGGACCTTCAAATTTGATGCCTCAATGGGGTTTTGTAAGTTTTTCTTTGCTGGTTCAAATGTTTAGAATATTGGTGTGATTTGGTTAGCGGCTAGTCAAATTGGAACAAATTATCGGTTTTTATGTTTCTGGACTAGGAATTTAGCTATAGACGGTGAGTAGCATGATTAAAATATGACTATGGTAATGGATGTCATATTCTGCGCAACTACAGAAGAGTAGAAGATTTCGGTGATCGTTTTCCATGTTCTTGGCTTTTGGTTAGTAGTTTCCTCTCTATCCACACTAATTGTATGGTGATTATCTCTCTTTTCTTGTTATTCTGATTCCATATTTGTTAATTTGGTGTTCATATTAACTTTGATTTATAGCTCTTTTTTCTTTAGTTTGATTCCAGTAAATCTTGTATAGGCGTTTGGATATACAGATCTGTCACTACACAAATAGGAAGGCTTGCTTTAAGCGAGATACTTATAACTTGATGCATTGACTTTTTGCAAGGCAAACATAAGACTAAACTGACAACCAGAATGTTGTTTGGGAAATTGTTAATAAATAATTTCATGTCATCGTTTTATAACGATGGAAGGGAGTGTTGTTTTATCATGTTATTGGTTGCTCAAAAGCAATGTCACCTACATGACTCAAATATTTTTCAAACAACAGAAAATGTTTCAGATAGCCAGTACTATTATGTTGAAAATCCTAGGATTTAAATGATACAAGAAAAGGTGAACTCGTGGTGCGTTATTACATGTTAAGTTTTTTTTAATGAGTTTTTGAATACTCTGCATCTAATTAATTGATTGGGTGTAATATAATTTACATGAGATCCATAATGATCTGTTGGAGGTCTGCATAGTGTGGATGCAGTAAAGAAATTATGTCCTATACAAGAGGTGGCCCATTGGACAAATGGTTTGTGAAATCATTTATTTGTTTAAATAGGTCAATATTTTTATCTTGTAGCTTGGCCTTAATTCTATCTACATTTTGCTATTTGACCTGAAAATGTCGTTGAAATTTCCAGGGTTGTGCGCCTGTATTCTAAGCTTTGCTAGATGATGTCATAATTGCAGAAGCAAGTGATGAAGTGAGTGCAGATGGGAAGACTATTCTTACTTCCTGGTCCACTGCTAAACAACTTTTAAAGTATGATCCTAGATATTCTAAGATGCTGAGGAAAGAAAGAGAAAACTTGTGGCGTCAGTATGAGATCTGACTTAAGGGAAGACAAGCTTAGCACAAGTGCAAAAAGTAGAAGCTATCTTGATTCCAGGAGGATCAATGAGACTTCATGGGCAGAGTTAGCTGCAAGGTTAGATTTATTTTTTCCACCAAGTGTCACTTTTATTGTTAGTCGAAATGTGATAGTTGTAGGGGTATTATCGGACCTATTTAGAATCGTCTGATGCCAACCAACTTCTTCAGTTCTTGGAGTTTTACTTTTAAGTTAATCTAATGGATGATTGACTTAGTTTCCATTTAAACAAAAGAAAAATAAACTGAATTGGTTTAAGTGATCAGTTATTTGGTTTCGCAAATTTGATAACACAAGCTCACCTCCATTGATACTTCCATCAGATTAATAATTGAGATGCTACTGGAACTAACTTCAGGAATAGGAATTTCTCCTGGAAATGCAGGTTATCTTGGGTATCTCGTCAACTTATTACTTAAATCTTTAATTGTTTCAACATCATCCTCAAATCAATCTCAAGTTCGCGTCATAATTATTTGTTTCCTTACTTTAAATTGCCCATGACCATATGCCACCAGAGTTTTTTATCCCCATGCTTTCAATTGTTGGTAGAATTACTGATATCGTGAAGTGGACTTGGCTACTCAAATATTTAAAGGTTGTTTTTTCTAATTGTCCATTGGTTATCGTGTTATTTTGAACTGTAATCATTTTAAGCCTTCCAGTATAGTTAATTTTTTCATCTCTTGCTCATATTTTATCAATTTCTAGGCCTAAATCTGAGAAGATGAGAGATAATATTGAGATTAAGCATAATGGTGTTTGATTGTTTGTTGCTGGACTTAAATTCTGGTGAGCCCTAAACTATTTTCTACCTCAGGTCCATATCATCTCATTGTTCACTTGAGCATCTAGTTCATGTGCTCATTCTTTCGTTGGACACACAATTAATTGATTTTTTATTGCTATTACCCATGGAATGAAAGGACACTCACACTTGTACTTATCATTATTTTCATTTAATGAGAATTTAAACAATCTGAACTATACTTCTTATATTTTTAAGAAATATCGATTCCCTAAGTGCTTGACCACTTGCTAATGGTGAAGTGAAAGATAGTACTCTACAAAAGCAACGTTTTGAATGCTTAACAGTGCTTGAAGTAAGCATATATATTATGTCTTTGTTTATTTTGAACTACTCTTATAGTTTCGTACTAGGTAAAATTCACCATGATGATTCTGCCAAATAAATCTTTTGTTGTGTTTATATTATATCTTTCTCAGTTGTATCTTGAATAGTTGAATCCATGGGATGTATTATTTATCATCAAATGTTTTTTCTTCCATTCTAAGAAAGCACAAAATTACCTGGGACGAGATACAAGATGCTCGTTTCTTTCTTTGATTACTTAATTTGGCATGTTCACCTATATGCAGCGTTTTAGATTGTGTTTACAACTATTACCTCTCTTATTACATGGGTAATGTGTTTTATGTACAAGTAACTGTGGGAGCTTAGCTTCAGAAGTTCTGTCCTGGATGCAATGACATAATTTTTATTGAAGAACAGTTCTTTATCCATTGCTTTATTTTCTGGTTTCAAGTAAGCCTCACTTTTTTTCGATACAATCTAAACATTGGATATGTAGTAAATGACTGCAATACTACAAGACAGCTAAACAGATGATTTCACAACATTGTGATATTTCACTTTTCTCTGTTGCATTTTGAATAGTTGAATCCATGATTTGCATTATTCATCAGAAAATATTTTTCTTCACATTTCTATGACTACGAGTTCACAAGATTGCGTGGGCTAGGATCGGAAGGATGTTCGGCTTCCTTTTCTTGTCTCGGCATGTTTTGGACTATGTCTACAATTTTTGGCGACCTTTTAATATATGGAAATGTTATCTACTTTGCAGGTATCGGGAGTGCTTTGCTTAAGAAGTTTACAGTGATGGCTGCGACTACACAAATTCTTCTAATAATGGAGAGTACAAGACCTCCTCCAATCAAGAGGCAGCGGAAGCTACTGTTAGAACATTGAAGTTCAAGAGATCTGAGGTAGTGGAAGCTACTTTACAACATTAGAGTTCAGGAAATAATTATGTATTGTAATGAAAAAAATGATATAATTTATTTACTTTATCTCATTTTTTGTTGTATCATTGTGTTGAACAAGGTATTTACAAAATATAATTGTTTTTTAGCTCTATCTATCAATTCAAAGTATTATCAATAATTGTAACATTAACTCACTGCAAAATCTAATTATACAATGGCTGTTGTATGAAAAATATGTTACTGAAATGGGTGTACGATGCCAGTTTCACAGAAAATATGTAATGGAAGAGGGTTTACAATGACAGGTCTATTTAAAAGATATCGTTGTAAGTTGTCAACTACGACAGTTTTATGGAGAAAATGCTATCTTCGAACAAGAAATTTAGTTTCTCATGACAGTTTCATTTATAAAATGATACCGTAAGTTCTCAACTATGACAGGTTTATGAAGAAACACTTATCTTATAGCCATGATTTCGTAACAGTTTCTTATAGACGCTTTCGTAACATAGGCTTTAATGACAGTGCAATTATTTTTCAAAACTGTCATATAAATGTTTTGGTGGCAGTTTTTAACTGTCACATAAGCCCATTTTTGTACTAGTGATTCCTGACAGGGATTTTCAAGGATGAACTAATGGCAAAACCTTCTACCTGAGTTTGAGTTCTTGAAGGCATAGAAGGAGAAGAAAAAATTCTATTTAATTGTATAGGCATGTGCTGATCAAATTGAGTAAAAGCTATGCCACTTGCAGCTAAAAATTGGAGGTAACACAAATCATCAAGATGTTGGTTGAAGCTGGTGCTGATCCAAATGTGATAACTTAAATACTCTTTTTGTCTCTTATGTTTGCAGTTTTTAAGTCATGCTGCACTTGGTGATGTGTTGAGAAACTATTACTTAGTGATGTTGAAAAACTTTGAACTTATTAGTACTTGTATGCGTGTGAATTCAGGGATTGAATCCTTTATTTGTATTTCAGTCTTATTATTTGGGTTTTAGTCTAATTTGAGTCTAACTGTAATTTACTAATAATTTGAGTTCAACTGTAATCTAATAATAATTTGAATTTGAACTAATTTGAGTTTCAGTCAGATTCTTTTGAGTTTAACTTTAATTTGAAAAGATTCTTTTTTTTAATATTAATATAAATTAAATAACACATCAGTTATGAGGTTGAACCTTTCTGATTTATAATATAAAATGTTATGATATGATACATTCAAAATGCCGTACATAGCGACAGCTCTAAAGTATCGTATATTAAAGTAATTCAGCTATATATTGATAGTGTCGTTCCAATAAAATACAACTAATCTACGACACTTTCTGCAGCAGTCTAACAGTGTCGTATAACTCGCTTGTAAAACAAGTTCTAAATGTCGTTCAACAACTTTTTTCCACTAGTGAAACCTTCATAGAATAAGGTCCAGGAACCGAGCTTCAATGAAAACGTGAGGGTCATTTGAAACCTAAGTTATTCAGATGATCTAAACGTAGCCACTAAGGGTAGGATCTAAATTTTCAAGACTCATTGGAAATCTTGATTCCAAAAGAAGAGAAGTTAGGATCATAGAAAAGCAAGATCTTAGGTAAAAAAGTGCCTCTGTATCTTGTTCTAAAACCAATAAAAGAATTTTTCAGTTACCAAAACAAGCAAATCGGACAGTTTCCACCTACCCAGTAACCGATAAAGACATACTTTCGCTAAAAGTTAACAAAAACAAACCTAGTACTATGGCTGAGATGTCCTTCCCCAAAAAATCACCTGGACCACAACAAATTAATTTCAGAGGTGTAAAACTCTGAAAAAAAACAAAGGTTACCCCTGAATACTGACAGTATGGTTACCAACTGTCGGGCATAAGGATTAGGACCTAGCAAAAGAATCTTTTTAAAATAATATTCATTTCCTAAAACAGGATGTAATTAGTTTGTTCATTTTTCCTTCTGTACGTAGGTCATCATTGGAAGAAGGCACGAATCAATGACAAGTTCATCAATACCGACGCGACATCTACGGAGTCGGACATCAGCATGAATGAGCCTGCAAGAGGGAATCACAACATCAAGGCAGGAGAGCAATCCTAATCCAAGACAAATTTTAAGAAGAGGGGTACGAATCGAGATGCCACCAGTGAATGAAGAGATACATTACCCTCAGAGAAATATTGAATTAGTCGTGAAAAACCAAAGACATCCGAACGAAGGAGAATATCCCCAAGAAGGACTGACAACATATGACAGTGAGGAAGAACATGCTAGAGGAAGAGCTTTCGAAGAAGAACATAGGATGATGGTGGAGACTGCATGAAGAGAAACAGTCGAGGATAAGGAAGAGAGACAACATCAGGTCATGTTGGGGAAAAGACAGTTAATCGAAGGGAATGGAGCTCCGAGGAGAGATAACCTTTCTAGTCACGAAAGTACGGATGCGACTCTAGCTAGAATCCTAGCAAACCAGCAGAGATAAAAAGAATGATAAGGGGGCTTGAATGAAGGAACCTACTCCTAGAGCAAGAAAACAATTTACTGAGTGATAGAGGAGCGAGACGCATGAGGTTGCCAAGAGATCACCCTAGAGAGGAATCAAGTGGTAATACACACTCAGAACCAAGTGGAACTGTTCAAACGACTCTTAGTATGGGCAGGACCCCCAAACCTGTTTGGCCCCGAGAACCAGCTTCAGAACCAGAACAGCAACCTAGAAGGTATTATGGAGTCAGGGAAGATTCGACTTCCGAAGAAGAACCTAGGCATGAGAGTCGGAGGCGTGGTCCGAATGTTTTGGAAAACATTAAGAATTTAGAAGTAATGATTTAAAAGATGCCAGGCAAGGGAGATGATGATAAATTGGCCGAGGTTATAACAGAAGCGGAAAAAACACAATTTACCAGAAGATTATCAAGAGCAGAGTTTCCCCCAAAATACACACTCCCAACCTTTTCGTCTCGATTCGATGGAACATGAGATGCAGTAGAAAGTGTGGGATGACTATTCTACAATGGAAGCACAACGATACAATGATGTGTAAATTCTATCCAGCAAGTCTGGACGGAGAAGCGAAAACTTGGTTCTATTCATTTTCTCAGGGATCGAATGGGACATATCAAGAGTTAATCGTGATCTTTCTGGAAACCTATATGCACAACAATAGTGCTAGGCTTAGAGTGAATAAGCTATTCACATTGGCCATTAGACTCAATGAGTCGCTTCGATCCTTAACCGATAGATGGAGGAAACTATGCATAAAGATTGGGAAGGTGCCAGTTGAGCAACAAATTGTTGGATTTGAGAACGCCCTAGGAAAAACAGACCTAATTTATATAGCCATTTATAACGAGAATCCTCAGACTCTAAAAGATATCAAAAAACTACAAGAAGACTATATTGCTTTCGAAGAAAAACAAGAAGGGGTACAAGAAATACAAGTTCAAGAAGCAACAAATGTGAAGGAGCCACCTCAGGCTACAAATGTTATCCCGTTCCCAGAATCTAGAAGGGTGGAAAAGAGGAGTGAATGTTATGACAAGGCCATAACTTTAAAGTTTTGGTTTCTGAAAGGAAAAAGGCTACGATTCGAAGATAAAACCTATACGCCGTTAAACACACCTCTAGAAGAAATTTTTACGGAAGTAGAAAAGAGAGATGATATCTATTATCCCCGAAGTCGAGGAATGCATTTTGAAAAAACTAAGGATCATCCTGAATATTGTGCTTACCACCAATTCAGGGGGCACTCCACTAACGACTGTAGAGATGTGAAAGAAATTGTACAACACCTAATCCGAGATAGATTTTTACAGAAGTATGTTCAGACCCAACCAACATCCAGTGAAGCGCCTGCGCACCAAGTAAGCATTCAAAGAGATGTAAGAGTCCTCCAATGCAACACAATCTTTCACTCCGCCATTCAAAACTTCCAGTTAGGGAATAGAATTATGTCATGAATTCATAAAAGAGACCACTCTGGAAAGGAGATCTACAGTGTTGCTAAGACTCTTCCCATGGAGCCATGGATAATACAACTAATATCGTTTTCCGCCAAAGATGTGCCAATGAACGAAGAATCCCATGGGGACCCATTAGTCATTACGTTGATGATAGAGGAATGGGGCGTAAAGAAGATCTTAGTCGATAGTGGCAGTTCGGTGGAGGTTCTATTCTATGATACATTCAAAAGGATGGGCCTATCGGACGATATCCTTATCCCTTCCACCTACAATATATATGGATTCAATGGATCAATCACCAGACCCAAGGGAGAAGTAACACTAAGAGTGTCGGGAGTAGAGTATCTGGACACCATTACCACTTTTTGTTTCATAGATGTTGTCTCACCATATGAGGCTATAATCGGAAGACCATGGATTACGAGAATCAAAGGCGTGGCATCGACATATCATCAGTGGTTAAGGTTTCCAACCCCAATAGGGGTAGCAGAATTAATAGGTGATCCCCAGGTAGAAAAATTCTGCATTCAAGTATATATATCCAGCAGAACGAAGATAGGCGAGCCAGAAATAGGAGGGAAAAGAATAGGGTTCAGGGGGAAAAACATTTGCAAGAATTAGAAGAAATGTTGGCATTAGATCAAGAAATCAGAAAGGACAACGAAGGTCAAGCCTCATAGCAATTACATCCTATGGCCCCTATCGAGGAACCTAAATCAAATTTCACGACTCTGGAGCCAACCCAAGAACTTAACATTGGGACGGAGAATGAGCCGAGATTCGTAAATATAGGGTAGTTACTAAGTTTGGAGCAAGTCGCGAATCTAAAATAATTAATGCAAGAATATATCGATGTGTTTTCCTGGAGCATGGGCGAGATGGAGGGGATTGATCCAGAAGTTTGGTGTCATCACTTGAAAATTGACCCAAAATACAAGCCGATTCGACAAAAGATGAGAAGAATAACACCAGAGCTACAAACCTCAGTGGAAGCTGAATTAAAAAAGAAGCAGGTAGCTGGGGTCATCCGAAACGCAAAGTATCATGTATGGGTTTCTAATATGGTAGCAATACCAAAGAAGAATTGGAGGGGGTTACGAATCTGCATTGACTTCAGTGACCTAAATAAGGCATGCCCGAGAAATAGTTTCCCACTCCCGAGTATCGATCAGCTGGTTGATGCAATTAATGGTCATGAAACGCTGACCCTTATGGATGGATACTCTGGGTACAATCAGATCCCCTTGTCCCCAGAAGATCAAGAGCATACAACCTTTTTTACATCCAGAGGACTTTGCTGTTACACAAAGATGCCATTCAGGCTAAAGAATGCAGGAGCAACGCATCAAAGGTTGATGGAAGACATGTTCGAGAACTGGATTCACAAAAAGATCGAGGTATACGTAGATAACATGTTGGTCAAAAGAAAATTAGCAGTGGATCACGTGCCAGACCTAAAGAGAATTTTTGATCAAATGAGAAAATACAAAATAAAAATTAACCTTGCAAAGTGCGCATTCTGGGTGATATCTGGGAAGTTTTTGGGCTACATAATAACAAAAAATGGAATAAAGGAATACCCCGATAAGGTTTTTGCCATCCAAGACATGCCCTCACCAACAACAATAAAAGATATCCAAAGACTAAATGGACGTTTAGCAGCTCTGAATCGATTCATCTTGAGATCCTACGATAAATACAAGCCTTTATTTAATACATTAAGGAATGGAGATAAATTCAAATGGAAAGATGAATGTGAAGAGGCATTTCATAAAATTAAATATCACCTCACGAAGATACCAGTGCTGCAAAGGCAGATCCGGAAGAGGTTCTCACTATCTATCTCGGGGCTACAGCTTATGCCATTAGTGCTGTACTGGTTAGATATGAAGGAACATAGGAAAAACCTGTGTACTTCATCAGTAAAACCTTTTTAGCAGCAGAGAAAAATTACACCATAGTCGAGCAGTTGATCCTAGCTTTGCTCTATACGACGCAAAAGTTGAGGACTTACTTTCAAGCGCATAAAATTCGGGTCTTAACCAAGTCCACTATATAGTCAGTTCTGGATAGCTCCTCCAGATCAAGGCGGATCTCGAAGTGGGGAGCACAAATTAAATATTTTAATTTTTTCTAGGAGATGAGCACAACAATTAAATCACAGGTCATAGCTGATTTCCTAGCTGACTTTCCTTTAGAGGAAGAAGAATGTGTAGAAGATATCCCAAGGATATAAAAGGAGGATAACGAGTCCATGGGTCTTTTGGAAATTTACCATCCTTATAGGTGGGAAGTGTTCACAGATGGTTCCTCTAACGATGACTGATCAGGATTGGGCATAGTATTTACAACACCCAAAGGCGTAAAAATAGTCCACTCATTCAGACTCGAAATCAAATCTAGTAACAATATTACTGAGTATGAAGCCATGATCTATGCTCTAAGGATCATCATAGAGTCGGGATTGACATAGGTGAAGCTAACCAGCGATTCCCAATTAATAATACGCTAGATAAAGGGGGATTACCAAGCTCTAGACCCATGTCTACAAAAATATATGAAGCTATCCCAACATTATATGAGTCAGATACCAAACATCAAGCTCAGGCACATTATAAGAAGAAATAACAAACATGACGATGCGCTAGCCTACATCACTTCAATGTTAAAGGATCCAGCAATAGAAACGATTTGAGTCGAAAGAGTCCTTGCTCCATCCATATCTGAAGAAGGAGAAAGCAAAGAATCGTTAGCCATAACTGGATCAGGACCATACGAATCGGGTGGCTGGAGGGAACCTATTCACCGTTATCTTGAAACAAGTGAGTTACCCGCGAGCACAACCCAAGCGCACAAAATCAAAAGCAGAGCATTAAATTATCAACTTCGAGATCTGATCCTTGATGTGATTTTATATAGTGGTAAAAAGAGGTTCGATTCTCGAACTTGTGAAGGTAATGATTTTAGAAAATAT